>CM062819.1:1746948629-1747241129 GCA_031772625.1 Pinus tabuliformis | reverse complement strand
TCATAGGGGTGATCTCCAAGACTTTTCTTAAGCCTGACTCTGATACCATGTTAATTTTCTTAGGATTACATTGTTCTTTGCCTTGATAATTTCATTTCTTCATTAACACATTAATTTCACCGCATATCATCATAACATTATTCATATTTACACCATTATTCAACAACATATGAAACTATATAAAAGAACAATATCATCATCATCACTGTAGTGGAACATAAAGGAACAATAGAACAAAATCATTCACACATAGAGACACTAGGATTGGTTGGAGACCAGGGAAAAACCCACTATGGGGAAACCCTTTCAAATTCTTCTTCTTATTAGATTGTCATCAAATGATTCAAAAAAAGCGACAACAATGATCCATATCTTCATTCATATAACTATTCTTAAAAACTAACTACAACATATATGAAATGAACTAATTAAGGATTATACTCAAAATCTTGATTCTAAAGCCTATAACAAACTATCATTATCTGCAGTCTACTATCAAACATTAGAATCACTAATTAAAATATTAGGACAAGTTAAATTTCATCATTTAGGTATCAGTCACATGGAGGGGGAGACACACATGCAACTTTAAATATTCTAGTTTCTTTTTGGCGCCTACAAGTGAGTGACTACAGTTTGCAACTGAGATTATGAAATCCTAGATATCGATCGCACGAAGGACAAGTTGTGCATACAAATAAAAGAATTTGGTTCGGATTAGCCTATTAGTAATCAAATTTCGTCAAGATCTCTCTTCATTGTGCCTACGATGGAGGCCCAAAACCCTAAAATAGAAATGCGAACTTCAAATCCTACAATTTCATCTTCGAGCGAACTTGCTCCTCGGAAAATGGGGCTCAAATGTATGCAAGAAAAAAACCAATATAGAAGAGTGTCTCGTGATGATGTCCAAATGAGGTAGAGGTCAATTATATTTACAACCTTCCAAGGGTGTCCACTTTTCTTTAGGGTTGACCTTATCAAATATGCATATGTGGGATTTTCTTCATAAGTACACTTTCATTTATCCGTTTTGAGTGATATTTAAGTTGATTTTAGGGTTCTAAAAAAGAGGAATTAATTCAATAATAATCTCCATAAAATGAGTTGTAAAAAGTGGAATTTGACCACAGTTGCATATTTTAACATCTAATGCTTCTATGCATTACTCTTATGAACTATGGAGCTTAGCATCAAACCCATGGATGGCCTCTCATCCTTAAAAAGGTTGGCATCAAGGATGAATAGACCTCATGTATGGAGGGCCTCAAAGACCCTTCATTAAACCAACCATGCAACTCTTCCCTTATGCACCTATGGAAGAACCTACATCTAACCATCCACGACCCCAGTTACTTCACAACTTGTTACTAACCCCAATAACATTAGACCCACTTAGCGAGCACAAGTTGTTGGGATGGCAGCTTACCCAGATCATTCTATTTCTTCCAAAAATTTCCATGACATCCACCTGCGATCAGGAAAGACACTAGCCAAAAAACACCCTCTAGTACATGCTGAGGACCTTAATAAGGAAATTTGTAATGAAGAACCTAAGCAAGAAATGTTTATCAAAACATTGAGAATTGAACCTAAGAACACTAATCCCTAAGGACTCCATTATCTTGAGAGGTTGAATCTAGAGAAACCTTTAGCTTAGCTAGAATTCTATTTCTTGGGAGAATTCATGAATATATGTGTTAAAATTCGACTATTCCAAGTAATCAAAGACATCCCATTCTATTATAAGGCAGTAAGAGAACTGTGTTTGAGGAAACCCAATTAAAGAGGAAATATCATCAGATCGTTGATGTTATAGGAGAAATGTAGGATCTAATGATGGAAGGAATTCTCACAGAAAAATAATTTCATCTTGGAAGCCAGGTAGTCAATTTGAAAATCAATAATACTATTATCCCAAACACATTGATTCACTTGGATTCTGCTTTAAATGTAATGACATGAGAAACCATGGAAACCATAGGACTTTTGAGACATATAGACTCCCACCATACTTAAATTAACTGATAGGTAAACTATTAAGCCAAAAGTGATCCTGAAAGATGTGGTGATATTTTTATATTCCTAGGAGTATCTCACAAACTTCATGGTACTCCAACCCAAATCTTTTTTTGCGGGATACACTCTTATCCTTCAATGTTGATGATTTTCCATTGAAAACATGTATATCAGATATAGATATGGGAGTATGAAATTCTCCCATGGAACTTCCACCAAAACAATTGGTTTTATATCCACCTACTAAACCTAACATGGATTACAAAGCACCTCTTTGGGAAAATAAGGAAGATAGTGATGAAGAGAAAGCAACCCATCAAGTACTTAACATAGATCAATATATTGTTATTGTAGATAAAATAAAGGATGATTAAATCTGTAATTTCATTTCCTCATCCTCTTCATCTTCAAATGCACACCACCTTGAGCATATTATGCAACCTAAGGTACAACCCTCTCTAACTTCTACTAGTGCTTCATTACTTAAAACTCATTTCTCAGTTTATGAAGACCAATGTCACCCATAGAAACCATCAAAATAAGCCCTGAGAAAACCTTGAGAATCAAATGAGAGATAACACTAGAGAAAATCAATCGATTGGCCAAAAAATTGTAGAAACATAGTGATTCATCTTCATTGTCCTACACGAGCATTAAAGTGATCCATCCAAATATGTTCATGCACCATATCTATATCAAAGAAGGATCACCATAGATTAGAAAGCCTTAGCAAGGATTAGCTATACAATAATGGATACAGTAAAACAAGAATTGCATAAGTTTCTTATAACTTGTTTCATTTTCTAAATTTCTGACAGCCAATGGGTCTCACCCTTAGTCATAGTTCCCTAAAAAATGGAAAGTGAAGAATATGTGTAGACTATAGAGAGCATAAATATCACTCCCCTCTTACATTTATTGACCAAGTCCTTGATAAACTTCCAAGGAAGAAGTATTTCTCATCCCTTCATGAATTTAGTGGGTATAACCAAGTCCAAATTTCTCCCGAAGACTAGGATAAAAGAACATTTACCTACCCATGGGGAACATTTCCCTATCATGTGTTACCATTTGGGTTATATAATTTGGGCAAACACATTATGAAGAGTTGTGATTGGAATTATTTTTTTTCTTGTTCATGACTACATCCAAAATTATCTGGATTATTTCACAACTTATAGTGATGTTAGTTCAATGAAGGCGAATTTGGAAAAAATATTAATACAATGTAAAGAATATAGTGTTTCTCTTAGTAATGAAAAATGTTGCATAATGCTAACTAACCGAATTACACTAGGGAACCATATTTCAAAGAAATGTATATAGGTGGATCCGGGTAAAATAAAGGTGATACTTGACCTACATGTTCCACATTCACAGGATGATGCACAAGGTTTCCTAGGACATGTTGGATACTACCATTTTTTTATTGTATATTTCCCACATACAAATTTTCCATTGTTTTCATTACTTAACAAAAATTCCATGTTTTCATGTATAGATATTTGTCATCATTCCTTTGAAGATGTTAAACTCTATGTTTTGAAGGTTCCTATATTGAGAGAGCCTAATTTCTCCCTTCCATTCCATATCTCCATAGATATATATGAAACCACCATTGAAATTGTGTTTGGACAACAAGAAGGTAATCATCCATACATAATTTATTTAATCACCAAGAACCTTTCACTAGAAAAATTGAATTACATTGTAACAGAAAAATAATTTCTACCATTGTACACATTATCAATAAATTTAGACATTATATCACAAGGTATTCAAATGTTTTACATATCGACAATGCTGCTATTAAATATTTAATGAACAAACCTATTACTAGTGCAAGGATTACTAGATGATTGCCTTTATTACAAGAATTAAATATTACCATCTTGAAAAAACTAGGAAGGGAAATTGTAGTTCTTATTTTCATTCATAAACAAGATCCAACAAAAATAAGAAAACTGTTGAGGATTCCTTTCTAGACGAGCAACCTTTTGCAGTATCTACTAATTCATTTTGGTTTGTAGATATTGTAACTATTTCATTGTAGGAAATTTTCCATGTCATGATATTATGAATGAATCATAGAGAATCATTAGAGAAGGTGAGATATTCCCATGGATCGATGATTTCCTTTTCCACATGGGGACTGACCTCATTATCAGAAGATGTGTATGAGAAGATGAATTCCGTGAAATTTTGAAGCCCTTCCATGATGGTCTATGTGGAGGCCACTTTGTCGACAAAAGAATTGAGTAAAAGGTACTCCATTGAGGGTATTATTGTTCAACCATCTACTAAGATGCCAAAAAATATGTGAATATGTGTGACAACTTCTAATGTATAGGTAGGCTAGTATGATCAGATGAAATTCCATTACAACCATGCGTGGTGTTGGAGCCATTTACCAAAAGGGCTATTAACTTTGTGGGACCTATAAATCCCCCTTCCTATAAGAATTATTATATTGTTGTTTTCACAAACAATGTGACCAAACGGATGGAATCCAAGGAACACCCAACATTAACTGAATAATCAGTTGTGAAATTTATTAACGAAGAAATATTCACAAGGTTTGGGGTTCCATAAGAAATATTAGAGATGAAGGAACTCAGCTCACATCTATGATTATTGAATAATTAATGCAAAAATACAGTATCAAACTCAGAGTAACCACATGATATAATTTGTAGGAAAATGTATATGTAGAGGGGACTAATAAGGTTCTTTGGGCCATCATCACCAAAACAATGAAGTCGAAGCTTAGGGATTGTGTTGACATACACACTAAAGCTATATGGGCCTACAAGACAACTTGGAGAACAAACAATGGATGTACACCGTATGAGCTAGTGTATGGGGAAGAGGGTGATTTTGTTCATAGAGACAAAATTCCAAACACTATGTAAAGCAAAAACTTGCAATAGACTCTTAGAGACTCCTAAATAGAGACTTCTTCAAATAAATGAGTTGCATGAGTTATGTCAAGTTGCACTACATCAAGCTACAATAATAAAAGATTAGGGAGTCTAGTGGCATGATAGGTTCATTAAAAATAAGGTGTTTGGATCAAGTGACTAGGTTTTGCTATTTCATGGGATGATTTTGAACTCGATGGCTCATCCCATAGGAGATTGACATGGTGTACGATAATAAAGCCATCAAAATTTGCACAATAGATGAATTAAAGATCCTTATGATGGAAAATGGACACAAGCTTCACTTGTATCACCAACCTCTATATAAGGAAGTATTTATAAGGAAAATTACACATGGTTGGCTTGAGAGTTATTTGGAGTTGGTCAAGAAAGGAGAAATCCTTTTTGGATGATACATTTTTACGTTCTTCATTTTTTGAAAAAGAAAATAAAGAACAAATTCCATGTGTAAAAAAATTAGGGGCATGCATGGGCTCGTGCCATCTGGAAATTACCCTCAGTTCTTGCATGATATTGTTAAAAAAAAGAGAGACACCATGTGTGAATACCATGAGGGGAAATCATGGGCATGTTCCATGTGAAAACCATCCCTCACTAGTGCATGGCATGGTTAAAAAAAATAGAAAGGCAATTCACAAAATTGTGTGATGGTTATGTCAAAATCTCTCTCATCCCTTTTGCTAGTGTGAAATTTTTTGGAAGGTGTACCAAAAACACTTCACTTAAGTCACTAGGTGAAAAGTGACCCTCACAGCAAGTTCATGGATGCTTGGGATTCAGATGTGCAATAAAAATGGGAAACCTACAACAACAAAAAAAAGATGATATAGAATAGAAACCAACAGTAAAAATATCGAATGCAAGAACCCAAATGGAAGACTTTAATTGAATAAATATTTCATTAAAAACACCTGGTGAAGGATATCTACAGATGGGTATGTAAGTCCCGCTTCATGGGATGGGTCCTTTGATGGCATTGATGCTTCAAAAAATGATCTTCTCTCTCAATATGTGAAAAAACCAAACAAAATGTAGAGAACTCAAATGGGAGCTCAAAACGAAAAAAGACGATAATGGTGATGATGATTATGATCATGCTAAAGAATGAATGAAAAACCTTCCTTTTAATAACAAAGTATTGAGTTAATCTAAAAAATGGAGAATAATAAAATAATATTAACCAAATCAAGATCTAATCACTTGGAATACTTTATTAAATTTATTGGAGAGGGAAAAGACATTTAAAATGGTTAAATATCGTTATTTAAAAATAATTAACAAATAAAATGATTTATTAATTATTTCGTGAGAATTAAGAACATTTTGAAATAAAAAATAACTATTAAATAGTGATTTAACAATTTTTCTAATAACATAAATAAGTAAATTTAAAAAAAAACAATGATTTATTTAAATATTCCTAAGGGATTTAGTCAAATGTGACAAGGAATAATTATTTAAATAATGATTTAATAATTATTCCTAGAGAAAATTAAACAAATAATGATTTATCTAATTATTCTCATGGGTTGCTTAAATTTAAATGAGAAAATCATTTAATAAAAGTAATTTACTAAATTATTTTCCACAATGAAAGTGATTTTACCATGGTAAAATTAAATCTAGATGGTGTATTTTGATCGACCTAGTTAGATCCCCACACGTATGAGTGTTAGGAGAAAATCATATGACTGAAATACAT
This sequence comes from Pinus tabuliformis, assembly GCA_031772625.1. NCBI lineage: Eukaryota > Viridiplantae > Streptophyta > Pinopsida > Pinales > Pinaceae > Pinus > Pinus tabuliformis. The sequence goes on along the minus strand of CM062819.1, from coordinate 1,747,234,466 downwards.
TGTAGATTATAGTTCCCGAGACACCAAAATGGGAGTCAAAGAGAGAGAGAGAACTGAAGAAAGTCAAGGAAAGGCGAATAATGGAGGGGGTGAGACCTACTAAACTAATAGAAGTCTCGTTTTATGTGGTAGTACATGATCTGGAATTAGGCAGGGGAGGCATACCCATACCGGTCGAGATAACTGCGTACAAATAATAATGATAAGCTCAACAATGTGGGACTGAGCTACAAAGTACCCAAAACATGATACATGATACACTGGCATCAATGGGCCATGAAATAATACAATGGATCCCATATACATAATGCACATGGATAAACATAGGCCAGGACTTAATACAATAACATTTGAGTACATTAGATATAATTCCCCTCGAGATGAAATGGTGAACGGGGGGGGGTGGGGATGACAACCAAAGAAGTCATGTTAGATGGGAAATGGCTTAGAAGATATGAATGGATCATATGAAGGAGACATGCGTGTTGTGGGCACTACAAGCGGCAAAAACCGAACCCATCACATTTGTGGAACTACATCTGAGGCTAGATCAACATTTGTGGTCATTCGGGCATTTAGGGGATACCTGAACGGCCACCACCTCATGACGTCTGGAACATCTCACATACACCCAGGAATCACTGAGACAATCATCTGTATCAACAAATCGTCAAGTGTAAAAATCTCAATTGTGTGATAAGGAGTTGATGTCGAGCATGTGAGAAACAACCACGTCAAAGGGAAATAATGAGTCCCTTTTCTTGATCAGAGGCATTAAACAAAGATGGAAGTTGGAACCAAGGTAAAGTGCCCTCTAGACTAGTCTTCTAGAATAAATATGTTGAGGTCAATAGAAGAAGTCCAACTAGAGTTAAGGCAATAAGGAATCCTTAACAAATCCGTGAGGGATCATAGTAGAGTGACTAATGGATTGACACCAAGGATGATGATCGAAGGAAAGAAGATGGGTGGTGGATGGATGACTTCCCTTGTCAGAGCATAATAATAAGGATGGTTAACCTAGCAGTGAGTTACTCGATTCCTAAGGGGATGGATAATGACTCAAACGAAGGTTTGGCAAAGACGGAGCAGTATACCTAGAGGCCAAATATGAGTAAAATTACAGGGATGATACATGATCATGTATGAAACACTATAATGGAACACAAGGGGACACATAATAGACTCCATGAATGTAAGGGTGACTAATATCTGATGCTTTGAACAAGGGTGACTCAGTGATGCTGCCACATGGGGGAGGCCCGTAGGGGACCATCAAAACATGATTAAATTATAATTACTCATGAAAAAAATCAACGCGTGATTCAATCAGTGAAAAGGTATAGTGGTACCAGAGTACGAGTGGCTCAAATGAAGAAATTTGATTTTAAGAGGCAGAAAAGTGAGACCTCATGGAAAAAATGGCTCCCCAGTGATGTATCAAATTACCATAGACAAAGAGAGACCCATTATAGAACTCGGTCATAGATTTCCAATGGCGCTAATGGTTCATCGAGCGAAGCTATAGTTTGGCTGCAATGGGCAATAGAAAGAATAGGAGTTTTCCTATAAAAGGGATTTTTGCTTCCAAATCCAATTCATTTGCATAATGAGCTATGGAGAATTTGGAGAGGAGGACAAGGCCCTAGATATTGTGAAGTTCATACCAGAAAAATTCACCATCAAAATCTAGATCTGCATCTTTCAAGTGGGTAATCTTACTTTTCTAAAAGTGGCCTTAATGCTTCTTAGAAGGATGGTTCCTCGTGAAGAATCAAGGAGAGAAAAATGAGGGAATGAACTACTGTAAATGGCCAAGAGTCATCCCCACCCACCAAGTCAAACATGGTTGAATATATGGTATCAAGCATCTAAAATATGTGATGTGTATATGGCTCGCCAGATAGGCTAGTGGGAAAAACTATCCAAGGAATGAAAGGATAATCAACCATACCTAGAGCTTTGGGGTCTTGGATGAGACTTATGTTAATCAAGTGATAATGTGGCTAAAGGGGGAACCATCATTCCCCCAAGCATGGGATACTTCCCCCCATGATATGTGATGGAGGGGATTGATCTGGTATGAAAAGGTGGGAATGATGCCCCCTACTAGGAGGAGTTTATGGAGTGCCAATGTATTCCAAGTCCTCAAATAAGGGATTCAAACATCACAGTCCAATTGGCATGAGATCCTCTAAAGGATGATGAGTAAATATAGGGGCATATGTGTCCCCCAATTTGGTATAGATTGATGGAGTATGTTATGGGCATACTAGATGTATTTAGAGTAGTGGACTCCAAACATGTTTTGATGATGTGGTTCACCATTTGTTTATGGTTGTCTTCTTATGGGAATAATCGATAGATACAGTTAGAGAAAGGACCTGCTGGTTTACCAATCTTGTTTGATACCACATATATGAATCAAATGGACTAAATATTTGGGTTCGCATACATGGTGTCACTATGCCAAAGAGTGGCTTCAGATATAATGAATTGATGCTCTCCTACAAAAAATGAGGGTTGAATAACAACAATGTTGAAGGGACTTGGTCGCTAACGTAAGATGGATGGATGAGTAAGTGGATCATCCCAAGAGTGATCATAAGTGATATGAGAATCTAGATGTTCTCCTAAATTAGGAAGAATAATGATAATGGAGTTGACACTACCAGATGCACTAGGAGAGTTGGCAAGAATTGCTTCTCCTAGACTCTCAAAAGTGGATTCTCACTTACCCAAACCTTGAGTATCAATGTAATTGCCACAAGGTGGATGTGGCTCACATTCATCGGTTCGAAGTAAGGAGTTATTGAAACAATTGACCTCACCTTGGATGAAGTTTTTCGATTCCACAACATATTGGTCATGGGTTTGATGCGAAGGAAGTATGCGTGAAGGTGCATATCATCCCAAGGATAATCAGGGGTGGGCATAGCTTCCATGATGTCTTCATCAGAATGGAAGATAGGCAGAGTGGAGGAAGAAGGACCATATGATGGTGAAGAGCTACCTGAAGCATCTTCATTAGAGACAAGGTTCACATATGCATCGTCAAGGTTGGGAGACATATGACAAGTAGATGGAATATCTATCGATGTTGAGATCGAGGTTTTCGTCAAAGAAGGTTCAATAAAATCACAATAGGAGACATCAGGGGAGTTGCAATCCATCGATCTCATGGATGACAAGAGGTATAGAATAGAAGTGGTACTATCCATCATCTTGACATCAGGGGAGGTATCATAACGGGTGTATGGAGACCTATTCTAGTGTAGGAGTGAGCTCACTATGAGAGACCTCTAATTCATGAAGCACTTGAAGTGTATCACAAAAATCTTTGAGACAGTGAAAACGATGGGAACAATGGCCATAATTATCATACAAAGCACATGGGTGATTTGTGCATAATGATATGTTCTTCTTAGCTGACTCAAGTAAGGTGACATCCATCTAAGGAATGTTAGAATCAGGGAAAATATTAGTGACCACATATTTAAGATGAGGGAGTTCAGGACAATTAATTTTGGCATGACTGGCAACATCACCCAAAGTACAAGGAGGAAGAGGCTTTGGTAGCTTAGGTGGAGCTAGAGTTGCTTGGGGGGCCTTATCTTTGGTTCCCTTTTTCTAGGCCTTTCCCCCCTTGCCAAATGGTTTCACAACAGCAGTAGGCTCCTATTGATGTTTTTGTGGAATTCAAGCAAAGTCTGGGGTAGGAACAACATGTTGGACCGGGGTCAAAGAAGTGTAAGGTTTAAGCTGGTTGGGTGGAGTGTTTGTGGGAGGATCGATGTACCAGATTGGGGCCCCCAAGGTAATGTTGGGTAGACTTAAAGTAGCCATGACAAGTTCAGAATAAACTCCAAGAGGTGGAAATAGGAACGACATCCTACCAAAAGAATAGTGGCGTGGAGAAACTGCTCTGAGATGGTTAAGTCCTAGGGGAATGGTTCCGATTGGAAATGGGTTAGGAGAGGCACCAACTAAAGGGAAACGTCCTTGAGGAGTAGTACGAGTAGGCTAGGTTGAGTTAGGAACAATATTTTTTGGAGGTTCGGTCTTCTCTGAAGGCATACCAAAACATTTATGGGTGGCCTATGATGCTTAGAGCATGAAAAACGTAGATGTGATAGGCTAAGGGGTAGGTGGTGGGCCATAGTAAGCAGCAAGAAAGGTGTAATCTTTGTAGACTCCTGGAGAGACGGATGAGACATTATTATTTTCAGTCACGGAAGAAATGCTGGACTAAGGTAAGTCTAGGCTTTTGGATCATAGTGTGCCAATTGATCGATGGCAATGATCTTTCCATTGTGGGGAAAGAACATCTTATGATGAACCACAGATGCGAAAGCCTACATGGTAGAAGTATAACTACGACCCAAAAGGATTTTATAATCTAGTGGTGCATCAATGAGTTCAATGTCAATACAGACAGTCTTACCGACAACTGTGACTGGGTAGTTGCAATATAAGCCAAGGGGCTGTAAAGGATGGCCATCCCATGCCTGAAGAGTGATGGTGGATAGGGATAGTTAAGGGGAAACAAGTTACTTCCAAACACTGCTGGCCATCACATAGGTGGAGGCACCTTCATCAATGATACACTGCTGAACAATGGAATTTCTAATGGAGACTAGCATTTGAAATGCGATGGATGAAGGTGGGGGAGGATTTTATAACTTTTCAACATGAAAGGAAATTGTCTGATTATCTTAAGGATCCATGGCACTGAGAGCCGATAATAGAGATTTTCATTGTGATGGGCATGTCTAGAGGATTTCCAATGTTGACATGGCAGTAGGAGACTGTGCTAAGTCATCTACTATGCTATATGTATGAGAAGCTTTGGTATAAGTAGCGTTTCAACGTAAGCGACCTTTGGGGATATTGGGAGTAACCTTGACCTTAGGCTAAGGGATCTGTAAGGTGTCATTGGGTGATGATAGAGGCTCAGTGGAAAATTTGGGTTGGGGCTCATTAATAGACTTAGTGAGTGGCTTGCCATATTGACAACATCGAGTATGAAGTTTGACATGCTCGATATTTACCTCATCAGAATTCGTCATAAGAATCTGATAATCATGGTGACTAGATGGTGGAGCTGGTTGAGTTGCCTAACCTTGTGTAGGTTTGGTAGCTATGTATCCTTGATGAGGGAAAGGATTGTAAGCATTGTCAGTTGAGATGAAGCAGGAGGGGGAGCGATGGGTTCCAATCATTGAGAAGTGGTTTAAGCTTCCCACATTATCCACATCTGAGGTAAAAGATGATGCTCATGGGTATAATGACCATATAATGACCATATACGCTACAACAGTCACAAGGCTTGTTCATACGAAGACCCTTGTTTTTCTTGGGCTGACCACCATATTGCTGGGTTGTGGGATTAGGTTGGGGACCCTAAAGGTCAGTGGGTGGAGGACCCTATTTTCATTGATCACCTTGAGACTATTGATTTTGATTACCCTTCCTCTTGTTCCTTTTCTTGGGTTTAGAATTATTAGGTCTACTTTGTTGAGAATACACTTGTCCTTGTGAAGGAGGTGGTTGTCGCGACATAGGGGGAGCAGGCATGGAGGGCTTGGGTGCTAGTGTCAAAGGAGATGGAGAGATTGATTGTGCATACCTATAATAAGAATATGGGGAAACATTAAGATAAATACGTGGTGCAAAAGTTGGCCCTCACATCTATTGACATGAATAGGGATATGCATATGGCGTGATGGGGCTTGGATAAGGGTCGCTCTATGGAGGCTTGGGGGAGGGATAGTTGTAAGCGGAAATGGTGCCTCCCTTAGGTGGAACATAACTCACTTGAGGTGGAGAAAATGATCGAGGATGTGATATGTTTCAAGCTATCCCATTGGCATCATGAGATGCCCTCGGTGCATTATGAGCACCAGGCCGAGGAAGACCAGGGATGAAAGCATAAACATAACCTGACTCGGCGTAGATCAGATCAAATTTTAAGGCTACATGAGTTCTTCTTCCTTAGACTGTGGGAAGTGTGATGGGACATATTTAGAAATGGGATCCAACAATGATCTAAGGAACTAATCCGTATACACTTGGTCTTTGAAATCAAGAGTGCTACAAATACTCCTCCTTCTATGCCATTCCTGAATATGGTCGGAAAGGCGAGTGGCAGAAGTTTGACAGAAAGCAGTCAACAGTTCGGTACTGATATCATAATGGAGAGGTAACTAGAAATATGACAAAAAAGTTGTGGCAAGAGTCACTAAAGTGGAATAAGTGGCTCTGGGCCGATCAACAAGTGATATTTCATTGTAACAAATGTAGATGGATGGAGTCTCTAGTAATGGAGTTTGATGAACACCACATGTGAGCGAACATGATTAGTTTGATGTTTGCCAGGATTACCTTCAAACTTGGGGATGCCTGAAGGGAATTTAGTAAGCATAGTTGGCTATGTGGGATCATGGTGAAGTGGATTATTGATAAGATGGCTAGAATTGGGGAGACTTAAACCAGACATAAACGAAGCAAGGGAGTAGGAGTGACCACACCGGTGGGTGTTCCGTTGGTGTAGGTACCCTAGTTGGTACCTGGGTTACCACCCTGGGTTTATGCACCCATGTTGGTGCCTGTCATGGTGGCATATGAGGTAGAGAAGATGGAGAATCAAAGGATGAAATGGATGAATCAACAGAATCAGAATCAGAATGATGACTAGATGGAGGATTGGGAGGATGCAGTCTAACTCAATGGGGAGGAGTAATATGTCCTAACAGGAACTGAGGGTGAAGAGGTTTAATTCAACACAACAAACACCTAGGCAGTGCAATTATTTCCATACAATAATGATCTAAGAACTAAAGGGTGATGATAGGAATAAAAGAGCAACAGACAACAAGAAAACACCTAGTGTAGTGGTGCCAAGTGTAAACTAACTATTATAATGATATTTCTCTAATACAAGAAAACATACATCCTATAAAAGAAAAATACCTCTAGACTATAGGTGATCTAAGTCCCTAAATAATCCTAGATCTATTATTTTAGATGGCCTTCCAAATATCTTCTTACTTGACCAATTATGATCCCTACAAGGAGAGTTTTCCAAAGAGAGGTGGGGTAGAGGACAAGCTTCTTCCCACAGCCAGTACTATAGGTTGTTTTCCTAATATTGGTCACCACAATTACCTTCATCCCATGGGGGTGGTCCGGTATTGAGCTTCTTGGTAGTCAGTCATCACATGACATTCCATGCCACAATTTGGGTAGCCCCGAGGAGAACTGCTTGCATGATGACATAGCCTAACCTGCTCTGAATCTAGTTTCTGACTCACTCCATCTTTGACCATGGTATGGTGAAGGATTTTAAGCCCCCTAATATGTCAACTTCTATGTCTCAATGAAAGATATCAATGGGTGTTATTAGAAGCCTATCCCACTGATCCTACACCTACACTATAAAGATTGTTTGGCCCTAGTAGCCAAGTGGGCTTAACCTATGTGTGTTGATTTATTAAGATGTAGTGATTCAAGTTTTGGCTTGGTGGTGTGAACCAAGATCAGATTCGATTAGGGTGTGAGTGTTTGAAAATAATCTATCAAGTGGATGAGTTAATTAAGCATGTTTCATGATTCCATGTGATGTTGAAGGTAAAATGACTAAATTCTGTAAATAAATCTAAAAATGAAAGAAAATAAATAGCAAATCAAGCACACAAAACCGCACCCACAAGGGATGCTAATCAGGTAAACAAGAGAGGGAAAACAAGCTACTGAAATACACATAAAGAGGCCTAAAAGATCTAATGTGAAGGAACCAAGGTCTATAATATCAAATCTTCTATAAATGGTGTAGACAAACACCAAAAAACAGAGGTGAAAAATGTTGCAAAGGATAGATGTGAAGCTCTAAGACCTAGGATGCGCAAGGGGATCCTAAGGGGGAAAAGTAAAACCCAAGCTCTAAAGGGAGAAAAGGTAAAACAAACCTATCCAAAAGAGTTGAAAATTAATGGATCAGACTCAGAAAATCAGTCGCTGAAAATGCCAAAAACCCTAGACTCCTTACTTAAAAAATCTCTTCCTAACAATGTGGAGGTGTATTATAAATCCTATGGGCATTTTTCCTTCGTCAAAGAGACAAATCAAGTGGATCCAGGGATAAGGGAGACTAAGAATCTAAGTGAAGTGTTGGGCTGTGTTATATTATTTCCACGACTAGCCGACGTAGTTAACCAGGGGGTTAGAGGGGGGGCGGAGCCCCCCATTTGTTGCACCAATTGCATAGTGGGGGGAATCATAGGGGGTTTGAGGGGTGTAGGTAACCCCACTCTATGGGTTCTGGGGTAGCACCATAAAAAAATTTGTTCTTGGACCCTATATTAGGTTGGGTGGACCTACCTATGGTTTTGTGCATGATTTTCGCACATGGTTTTTTGGACGCAATGGTTTTCGGTCCATGGTATTGGATGCTTCGACATGTATAAATATGTATTGTAACATTGAAAGGAGCATAATGAAGAATCAAGCTGGTAGTCCCAGTTTTGGGATCCAAGGGAAAAATCTCTGTGTATATGTGTTTTATGTGTTATGCTCCTGCATTGTTTATTTTCTGTGTTTTAGAATTCGTATGTAGGTAATTTTTGTACGGGGATAAAACCTACATTTAGTATCAGAGCTTTTTTGGCTTCAAGGGGACATCTCTGTTGCTGAGGGGTTTCACTTGAGCCTGTGGTAGACCATGTTCAGTAGAAGATCTGTGAGATTGATTCTGGTGGTGAAAGAAGATGGTGAGCAGTGGAAAGATAGAGATCGAGAAATTTCATGGTTATAGTTTTGAGTTGTGGAAACTGAATATGGAGGATCTGTTGGTGGATAAGATCAATGGATCGCTATAGATCTAGGTACTAAACCATCAGGAGTGTCCGATGAAGAATGGAAGAAGTTGGATAGGAAAGCTAAGAGCACAATACAATTATGTGTCTCAGATTCAGTATTGTTGAATGTATCAGGGGAAGCTATAGTGAAGGCTTTTTGGGACAAGTTAGGGACTCTGTTCCAATCTAAGTCTCTGGTGGATAAACTGTTCTTACAAAAAAAGCTATACAACCTTAGGATGAAAGATGGAGACTCAGTGACAAAACATCTGAACACATTTAATACTATGGTAAGGCAGTTATTTTATGTTGATATTAAAATTTCAGATGAAGATAAGTGCATCAGTTTGTTGTGTTCTCTACTAGATTCATGGGATAGTCTGGTTATTGCAACAGGTAGCAATGCAACTACCTTGCAGTTTGATGAAATAGTCTCATCCTTGCTAACGGAGGAGATGAGACGGAAAAATATGGAGAGCTAGAATGGTGATGCCTTATCGGTATGAGGACGGTCCCAGAATAGAAGCAAAAATAAGTCATCATGTGGGAGATCTAAATCTAGAGGGAGATCTAAATCTCTAAAAAAACCTGTAAAGGTGTTGTGCTGGAAATGCGGAAAGGAAGGGCACTACAAAAGCGACTGTAAATCTAAAGCTCCTGAAGCAAAGGGATCTAATGATGCTCTTTCTGCAGAGGCAAAAACCACCTTAGATGAAGGTGGGGATGTGTACTTGGCTTCTTCAACTACAAATGTAGATCATGAGGCATGGTTGATTGACTCAGGTGCATCCTTTCACTTCACTCCCCATAGAGAGTGGTTCTGCGAGTATGAGAAATATGATGGTGGTGACGTATTCTTGGGGGATGACAGGAAGGCTAATATTATTTGTCGCAAAAAAGTAAAGTTGAAGTTGCAAGATGGAAGGGTTAGAACACTTCCACGTGTTCTGCATATTCCTGCATTGGCTAGAAATCTGATTTCTGTAAGCAAGTTGGACGATGCAGGTGTAAAAACAATGTTCGATAAGGATACCTACAAAATGGTTCAGGGAGCACTAGTATTGATGCAAGGAGTTCAGATTGGAACTCTGTACAGGCTGCAGGGTAGCATTGTTATTGATGGGTGCAACAGTTCTATGGTTCCTAAAAGTGGAGCAGAAAATCTAGTGGTCTCTGGAGAGAAGACCATGCTATGGCATCAAAGACTTGGACATATTGGAGAGAAGGGCCTTTGAATACTTCATTATAAGGGTATGGTAGAAGGTATGAGTAATAGCTCTTTGGATTTTTTATTTCTGTGAAGATTGTGTATATGGGAAGCAGAATCGGGTGAGTTTCCCCTCTAGTGGTAAGAGGGAGAAACATATATTAGAACTTGTGCATAGTGATGTGTTTGGACCTGTGAAGGTTCCATCACTAGGTAAGTCTGTGTACTATGTATCATTTATGGATGACTTCTCAAGGAATACATGAATATATTTCCTTAAGAAGAAATCTGAAGTCTTTGACAGGTTTAAATAATTTAAGGCTTTGGTGGAAAATCAGATAGAGAAGAAGATAAAGGTGTTGAGGACAAATAACAGTGGAGAGTTTTGCAATAAGGTATTTGAAGAATTCTATAAGAAGTGTGGTATAGCATGACAAAAGACTACTCCATACACACCTAAGAAAAATGGAGTTGCAAAAAGAATGAACAAGATGTTGATGGAAAGCGTAAGAAGCATGCTCAGTGGTGCCCGGTTAGGACATAAATTTTGGGCAGAGGCAGTGGAGACAGCATGTTACCTGGTCAATAGATCACCTTCATCAGCATTGGAGGATAAGACTCCATAAGAGGTATGGACTAGTAAGAAACCCTCTCTTTCACATCTAAGGGTATTTGGATGTGATGCATATGTACATGTTCCAAAGGAGAAATGAACCAAGTTGATAATAAATCTGAAAAGTATATCTTTATTGGGTATAAGGATGGCTTAAAGGGTTATAAGCTTTGGAACCCAGTAATAAGGAACGTTGTGTACAGCCAAGATGTGGTGTTCATAGAGGTAAAAGATGTTATTAAACGTGAAGTCCAACCAAAGGAAATTGAGAAGATAGAGTTTGAGCTAAAGGAGGAAGAATTAGACTCTACAACAAAGGAGGAATCAAATGATGAAGAGCCACAAACTCTAGGTGTGAGAAGATGAGTTCGAGAAAGAGGGCAGCCAGAAAGGTATAGTCCATCTACTTTCTATTCAAAATTTTATTTATCTGTTACTGTTGATGATCCAAGAACTGTGAAGGAAGAAGTAGATTTAGAGGATGGAAAACTCTGGAAAGATGCCATGGTTGATGAAATGGCATCTTTGTACAAAAATGAGGCTTGGGATTTGGTGGAGTTGCCGACTGGAAGGAAACCCATTGGAAACAAATGGGTGTTCAAGAAGAAGACAAATGCAGAAGGAAAGGTGGAGAAATACAAAGCTCGGTTGGTAGCAAAAGGTTATTCCCAAGTGCTCGGAATTGATTTTGGTGATATTTTTTCTCATTTTGCCAAGGTAACTTCTATTATATTACTTTTATCTGTTGCTGCTGCTTTTGATTTTGAGGTAGAATAGATGGATGTGAAGACAACATTTCTTCATGGGGATATGGAAGAGGAAATCTACATGAAGCAACCTGAAGGCTTTATGGTGAAGGTTAAGAAAGAACTTGTATGCAAGTTAAAGAAGTCTCTGTATGGGTTAAAACAGTCACCAAGGATGTGGTATCAGAAATTGGATACATTTGTACGGGGACTTGGCTTCACCAGCAGTAAAGCAGATCACTGTGTGTATTTTAAATTAATTGGTGATCCTGTTATTTGTTTGGTCTTGTATGTGGATGATATGTTGCTGGTTGGAAATGATAAAGAAATTATCCAGGATTTGAAAACCCAATTATCCTCCAAGTTCAACATGAAAGATCATGCTGCTGCAAACTATATTTTGGGCATGGAAATTAAAAGAGATTGGGCAAAGAGGAAGCTCTGGTTAAACCATACAAAGTATGTTGAGACAATACTGAAGAGGTTTAATATGCAAGATAGTAAACCGGTGAAGGTTCCTATTATTGTAGTGTGAAGCTATCTGTTGAACAATGTCCCAAGCCACAAGAAGAGGAAGGGGACATGTCCCATGTTCCATATGCAAGTGCAGTTGGTAGCTTGATGTATGCAATGATCTGTACTAGACCAGACAATGCACATGTAGCGGGAATATTGAGTAGGTTTATGTCAAAACCAGGGAAGGAGCATTGGATAGTAGTGAAGTGAGTTTTTAGGTATTTGCATGGCACTAGTGATTATTGTTTGTTCTACCAAGGAAGACCAGGATTGGATAGTGTCAGATATTTGTGGCTTTGTTGATGCAGACTGGGAAGGAGATTTGGATCAGAGAAGATCTACAAGTGGGTATGTGTTTAACCTATTTGGAGGTGCAATCAGTTGGATGAGTAAGGAACAATCTGTAGTGGGACTATCAACTATAGAGATAGAATACATGTCAGCCAATCATGCAAGAAAGGAAGCATTTTCATTGCAGAGATTGTGTTCAAGTATGGGGTTAGTACAGGGAGCTATAAGGATATACTGTGATAGCCAAAGTGCAATTTTCTTAGAAAATAATCTTGCATATCATTCAAAGACAAAGTACAATTGATGTTCAATATCACTTTGTGAGGGATATGATAGAAGACAAAAAGGTGTTACTGGTAAAGGTGGACACTTTGAAGAATACTACAGATGCATTGACAAAATATGTGAGCTCTCAGAAGTTCTCTTGGTGTAGAGAAACAATGGGCATTGTAGGGCTGGAAAAATGACTAAGCTCTCATGTGACCCCCTATGTAAAGGAAACAACAAGTGGGATAATGTTGGGTTTTGTTATATTCTTTCCATGACTAGCCCACGTAGTTAACTGGGGGGTTAGAGGGGGGGCGAAGCCCCACCTTCATTGCACCGATTGCGTAGCGGGAGGAGTCACAGGGGGTTTGAGGGGTGTAGGTAACCCCAATCTATGGTGTTCGGGGCATCACCCCAGAAAATTTTGTTTTAGGACACTATATTAGGTTGGGCGCACCTACCTATGGTTTTGTGCATGATTTTCGCACATGGGTTTTTGGACGCGATGGTTTTCGGTCCATGGTATTGGATGCTTTAACATGCATAAATATGTGTAACATTCAAAGGAACATAATGAAAAATCAAGCTAGTAGTCATAGTTTTGGGATCCAGGGGAAAAATCTCTGTGTATATGTGTTTTATATGTTATGCTCTCGCATTGTCTATTTTATGTGTTTTAGAATTCGTATGCAGGTAATTTCCGTACAGGGTTAAAACCTACATGAAGTACCCAAAAAAAGTCTAAAAATAGTAATCTTGGTAATTCTGAAATGATTTTGAAAAATTTCTGGAAAAATTCCAAAACACAGGTAGTGACCTAAAACAGAGGAAAACATAGATTTTGGACCAAAAAGTGTGCTCTGCAACTCAATTAAGGGGCTGAAAAGTGTGTTTTTCTCCCGGGACTCTCAGTCGACAGATCTCTCATAGATTTTGTCGTCTCTTGCTCAGCTAGTGCATGTGACCCACGGAAAGAACCAAAAAACCACCAGAATCTAAAAATTTGACAAAATAGGGTTTAATACTATAAATAGAAATTGAGAGGCTAAAAATAGTTATTGAAAGCCCTGAAATTTATTGAAACTTCAGTCACCCAAGAACATTGATATTACACCAATGGAGTCGCCATTCGTTTGTGTGAATTTTTTTGGAAGGTGGACCAAAAACACTTCACTTATGTCACTAGGTGAGAAGTGATCCTAGCAACAAGTTGATGGTTGCTTGCGATTTAGATCTTCATTAAAAATGGAAAACCACAAAAAATAAATAAAGAAAATCCATAATAGAAAGCAGAAGTGAAAATATCCAATGCAATAACCCAAATGGAAAGACTTTAATTGAATAAATATTTTATTAAAACACCTGGTGAAGGAGATCCACATATGGGTCTGTAAGTTCCCCTATGTGGTATGGGTCCTTTGATGTCCTTGATGCTTCCGAAAATGATATTTTCTGTCAATATGTGAAAAACCCAGACAAAATGTGGAGAACTCAAATGGGATCTCCAAAGAAAAAAGACGATAATGGTGATGATGATTATGATCATGGTGAATAATCAATGAAAAACCCTCCTATTTATAACAAAGTATTGAGTTAATATAAAAAATGGAGAATAATAAAATAATATTAACCAAACCGAGATCTAACCACTTAGAATACTTTATTGTATTTATTGGAGATGAAAAATACATTTAAAATTGTTAAATATCTTTATTTAGAAATAATTAACAAATATAATGATTTATTAGTTATTTCGTGAGAATTAATAATGGTATGAAATAAAATAATTATTAAATAGTGATTTAACAATTATTCTAATAAAAAAATAATGAAAATTAAATAAATAGTGATTTATTTAAATATTCCTAAGGGATTTAGTTAAATGTGCAAGGAATAATTATTTAAATAATGATTGAAAAATTATTCCTAGAGAAAGTTCAATAAATAATGATTTATCTAATTATTCTCATGGGGTTTTTTATTTAAATCATAAAATTATTTAATAACATTGGTTTACTAAATTATTTTCCACAGTGAAAGTGATTTTAATATGGTAAAACTGAATATACGTGGTGCATTTTGAACCACCTATTTAGAAATATGCAGGGTGGATTGATGTCGTTTGTGGCAACTCCAATTGAGATTTTATTGCAATTTTGACTAAGTGAGTTAAAGCAAATTTTGTATTTAAAACTCTTGTTGCTACAACTCCACCATGACATAGTAGCAATGAACACGATTTCTACTAACTCATTTTGCTACAACTATGGTAGTTGTAGCCCTTGTTGCCACAATTCTCATTGTTGCAACTCTAGTCTGCAACAAAACTACACTTATCATTATGTAACTTGATATTGTTGTTGCAGTTTCCATTATTGCAACCCCAGTATGTGATGTTGATGTTGTAATTCATGGCTAGGACACAATCAACCTCTATTTCTATAACTCCTATGGAAACATGAAATCATGTGAGTTCTTGCGCCAGCTGCCAATGTAGAAATTATACGAACTTGAAGTCACTGAGGTAAGAATTGACAAGTGCATTTTCCAATGTCTTGTGTAATTAATAAGTTTTATGTTCCATTTCCTTCCTATTATTACTTCCTCCACCAATCTTCCTTAATCACATTCTATCCATCCTGAATTTAGAAATTTCCCCAGAAATTGTTAGGTTTCCCCTTGTAGTAGTAACAATGGAGATGAAGGGAAGAACAAGTACCATGGGGCGTCTCTCATTCACCATGAACATGTCAAAGCATTTATATTGGATGGTTATGAACATATTCATGCCAATTTTCAAAATGAAAGATGGATGGAATATGTGCAAAGACAAATGGTTATAATAATGATGTGGCACTTGAGTTTGTTTCAAATTTCAAAGCCAACACATCTAATGTTGACATGATGGTTTTAGAGGTGATTAAGGAAACTTTAGTAGAAGTGACTAGGATTCCCCACATAGGAGAGTAGTGGTATAACATGGAAACCTCCAAACTAGAGATCATCCAATAGTTATTGGAACCTCAAGATGTCTTAGTGAAGAAAGGGATAGGTTTCGACCACCCATCCCTACAAAATCCTTGGGATGGCATAGCTCATATAGTGTGAAGCTACATCAAGAGTAAAGGATGTTATGGAATTGTCTATCTCCAACACATCATACTCCTTGACGATCTTAGGCATGGCTACACCCTCAACCTATAATATTTCCCACTCAAAATGTTATAGAATATGGAAACCTATGCACAAAGCGCAAGAAAATCATGGGAGGAAATTTTGCACCAAAGATTCATCAAGTTAATAGTGGAACACAATTTCAGTAGAGTAGGAAGAACATGAGAATATCTCGTGCAGGAACCATCGTAGCTCCTATTCATATAACTCTCCTAATAAATGACAATGTTGTAACTCCATAACCCTTGAAGTTAACATTCTAGGAATCGCTCTAGCGAGTTGCATCATGGTGACTCCCTTCACCACATAATAATCACTAATAACCATCGAGAAGTAAATTTCGAGCATTGTGACTCCATAAGGGGAAATAAGCAATGACAATGATTTAGAAATAATAAGTAGAAAGTGAGATACTAAAAGGGTGAGAGGGTTAACACGGAGAATACCACCATACGCCGACATTCCAAAGAAAAGGAATACTAGGTATAGTCCTATTGCAACACAAGAAACATTTCACATCCCTACTTCCCCACATGAACCAATAGGGGTAGACGAATATGAAAAAATGTAAATGAATCCTTATGATACCCCTGTTTCTCGAAAAGAAATAGTAGGGAAAGAAGGAGTCGATGAGCACGAGTAAGATGAAAACCCTGTTGTTACACAAGAACCAATATTGTAAGGTTACCTAGGCTTTGGAGAGTTGAGAAAATATGCCCTTTCTACTCCACAAGTACTCGTAATGGGTACTCTTAGAGAAGGGTTTCCTACCTTATTTGAGTTATATTGTAAAGAAAAGGATGGCACTAAGGATACAACTACTACCACTCTTAAGGAAATAATTGTTACCATTACTACGGAAATAATTGTTTCTATTCCTAAGGAAACCAATGTTGCTACTCATAAAGAAATAATTGCTACTACTCCCAAGAAGTGTAGAAAGGTAAGAATTATGCACACTTTGTCTATATATGCATCGCACATTCAGAAAAACAAAATAAGCATAATGAAAAATAAGAAAACACCCAAAAATATTAAAATGTTGAGGGAGGAGTAAAAACTATTGAAATATTTTAAGGGATTTGAATATCTATCATAGGAAATAGATTTTGTTGATGTTAGTCAACCAGTTGAATAACATAAGGACACAATGGAGGATGGAGAAATAAATAAAAGAGATGTTGTAGTTCAATTAACAAGTCTCACAATTGCCACTACTGATAAAATCACCTAGACTAATATGGAAACCGAGAAAGGGGAAGATAAAGAGATATAGCTTAACATCCCTGAGGGATGGATGAGGGCACAAAACAATAAGTGGAAAAAATTTATGGGTTCTTATGGAGGAATATGGCCTTGAAGGAGCATCAAAATATTTTTAGAGGGATGAAAGACAAATGGGTAGAGACAATATATATGTACAAGATGAAAGGGAAGGAAGAGAAGAAGGCCTAAGAAAAGAGGTGGACCAAATAGAATAAAAAATCTATAACTTGGAGATCCAAAATAGTCATCTAGTGATGTTGATGGAAGTAGCCCTCAACTCTTGACCTCCTTCCCCTCAACAAAATATGTTCTTGCATGAAAATTTTTGTTGTTCCAGAAAAACACACTTATGATTGGTAGACCTTTTGAGATAACTAGTGCACTCACCTTTGTTATGGAATACCCGAAGTGGACCCCTGGGGAAACAAACCTCCTTTGTGAACTATAAGCGCAATTTTTTATCTTTCATGATAGATTTTGGAAGCCCAATCACTATGTGGGGGATATTTAGCTGATATCTTTTAGCTCCTTTATGACTAACCAATATGATTTGGCTACAGCCTGCAAGGTTGCAAAAAACTATCTTGAGAGAAATTTATGGATAAGAGGAGAACACTCCATGCCTCTACAAGAAATTCAAAACCATTAGATATGGATTTCTTCTTCCCCAAGGGTAGAGTTTACAGTAGACAATAAGCAAGAGGCCATTGTATATTGCATGGACCAAATCAATTCACTCAAGAAACATACCAAGGAGAGATGCATAGAAAGATAGAAGCAAGATAGGGAGAGGGTAAAACAAAGAGAACCATTAAAACATGGAAATTCTTAGGTTTCTTTACAAAAAGTGCAAAAATATGAGTTTCATGGAGGAACATGGAACAACTAGATAGGGTTTAACTTCCACTATCCCATTATATGGTTCCTCGACAAGCCTTTCAAGAGAGACTATAACCTAACCAAGAAAAAGGAAATTTCTTGTTGGGAATCCATTTAGAAAAGGGGAGGAAACCACATCCTAAATTAGGAAGGACAAGAAAATTTCAGCATAAGTAACCTCCATGGAAGGCATGTTCTCTCTGGCTTTGACTAATCACTAATTTCATAGGAGACATGCAATAGTTTTGGCTGGGGGGAGATGACGGGTTCCCAAATTGGCACATTTCCAGCATTATCCAAAATATTTTTCATGTCATTTTTCCACCTTTTCATTTCTTCCTTGTGCCTTTTCTCTCCATGGTTATTGTATTTCTAGTGAAGATATAAATAGTCTCCTTTATGTCACATTTATGCTAATTTTTATGCATTATGTTGTCAAATTGTCACTCTTTATATTAACTCTCTCATCCATGAGAAAATATTAATGCTTATAACTCCTTTAGGCTATTGAAACTCCACGACAAAAGCTACAACTCTGCAACAGGTGTTACAATTCCTTACTAAAGTTACAATAAGTGTTATTATCCAACACACAGATGTTGCAACTCCACTAACCAAATGGGTGCAAGTAGTGTGGCTCCCCTGTTACAACTCTTGATGTAGCACACATTTACTGCAACTCTGATTATAGAATATGTTAATCCAAACCCAACACTACTACTCGCAGGGATAAACATGTTGCAACTCACCCATCACCTAATGATGTTCTTGAAATTCTTGAATTGCCCAGATTCCACCTTGGTGCAACTCCAAAATATCTCACTAGCTCTATGGTCAATGATCCAACTATATATTCAGCAGATGTTTCTCATGATGGAAGACAATGGAGGTAAGTGGGTGACTAAATAAGGAGGACAACTCACATTCCAATGCATCCCAACTGATCTGAGTCAACATTTCAATAATTACCTATTTCTAGGAATACCATTATAAAAGGATGAGTTGTATAATTCTTTCAGCTTGGTTATTTTATCTTTCACTCATTTACGATAATATACATCTCATCTAAATACATGCCTTCTCTTGAATATTGTGGGGAGAAGAAAAATTATCGTAAAATCACACTATGTAATTTCCACATTTCCTGCAATAAAAAATATCCTTTACTCTAATTGTTTAATGGCATTTTTATGATCTGAATTGAATATTTAACAATACCTCATCTAAGGAGGTAGGATCCCCTCCCTAGCATGGTAATTCCTATAAAATTAGTATATAGGTATTATTCATATTTCTATTTATTCGTAGTTAATTATCCTTTGTTGCAATTTTGTTATTTTCCTTTTGCTACAATTTTGATAGTTCTTATGCTGCAACTCCACTAACTAATTGTTGTAGAAACTCTAGGTTATAAAATTCAAGTATTAGCTTCACAGTTAATCAATTGACTAATTAATTTTGTATGGATTTGTATGTTTATGGGAATTTTGGTTTTTGTTGCAACTAACATGCAGGTTATTTTTTCTATGTTTTCAACAAAATCGGTGTTTAATGATTGAGATATGTATGAATATGATATCTTGATGTATGCATTCTATTTCTAAGTTATTTCATTGTCATTCATTGCATCATAAGCACCTACTAATACATGAGTTGTTACAACAAACATGAATATTATTAAATGAAAGCAAGGAACCTCATAGTTGTTGGTGTGTTTACTTTCCTATGAAAGTGTTTACTTTTATGCAGGTGTGATTTAGTTTCCTCAAGAGTTCTTTAATTTCCTTCAAAAGTTCAATGTTTTTAATAAGTGGTGGCTTGTGAAAGAATCATTATCATGTCACCGTAACAATATTTAGAATACTACAACCTCATGACACATAATAGATTGCACTAGCATATACAGTGTAGGATAATTTGCAAGTTCCAAATGAATCCGCGATTGACAATTAAATGAGTATACTTTTAATTGTCTTTCTTAACAATTAGAAGAATAATTAAAAAGCACATCAAATATCTACAAAGCTTGGTTTCCCATGGAAAACATGCTACACTAGTCATAAAAGTATACTTACAACATATAGACACCTATATTTCATTGAACATTATAATCGAATTTATGTGTACCATATAAACCTATAAAAATAATGTTAATATTTTTCATTAAAACTGCTAATATATCACATTTTCTCTCGAATAACTCTATATTGCACTATAATACATTTTGTTAAATACTCGTTTCAAACTACAAACTAAGAAATTAATAAAATTAATAATAAAAAAATAACTAATTTACGTTTATAAATTGAACTATTCCTACCAAACTCTACATAAAATTTACGTTTATAAGTTGAGATGTTCCTACCAAACTCAACATGAAATCAACATGAAATCTACTTGTACTTCAAATTCAACATAAAATCAACACTTATAAGATGAGATGGTGTAAAATCTACACATATAAGTTGAGATGGTGTAAAATATACGCATATAAGTTATGATGTTTTAAAAAACATTAAAAATATAGAAAAAATAATAAATAAAAGAAAAAAGAGCGCAAAAAATATAACGGGCATCCATAGTATTATTTGATGGAATGTTTAAATGATTGAGCTTTTAACCGATCCGTATGCTTACCAAATGTTCAACTACAGGTTAAACTCGTCTTTAAACTAACTACTACTATAATAAAAATATCTAATATGTTATTAAATATTTACGTTATTGAGAATTCAAAGTACCCATATGCTCACCAAATACTTACGTTATTGAGAATTCAAAGTACACATATGCTGACCAAATATTCAACTGTACCTTAAACTAATCCTTAAAGCAACTACAATTATACACCACTTTGATCACGTCCCCGCACGTCAAACCAATAACAATTTTGAAGTAAATGTTTTTTCTTACAATAAATATATAAGCTGCGCGTTAATTTATACCACTTTGATCACGTCCCCGCACGTCAAACCAATAGCAATTTTGAAGTCTAAATGTTTTTTCTTACAATAAATATATAAGCTGCGCGTTAATTTATCGTTGCAGTTATAACGCTCCCATCAAAGACGTTATAACTTCCACGCCTACTGCATTTGTTGCAAGGTTCGCATTTGAAGAAACTAATTACATAAAAACCGGACACCAGACATTTCAAAATTACGTAAGTGACTTGTGCAGAGGTTGGACAACCATAATTTTAATTCTAGTTCTTGAAGATGGGCGAGGGGTAGGAGCAGGTGAAGGTGTTGGGCATGTGGGCTAGCCCCTCTACCCTCCAAGCTTTGATTGGATTGGAAAGAAAAATGTGAGATACGAATACCAGGAACAGAATTTCGCCTCCAAGAATGACCTGCTGCTGCAGATGAATCCTGTCCAACTATCCTCCTTCACAACGGTAAACCCATTTGTAAGTCTCTAATCGTTCTACAATATATCAATGAGGTCTGGCTGCGCTGCAATTGTCTCATGCCCTCCAACACATATGACGGAGCCCTTAAAAGACTAGGCAGACTTTGTAGACAAGAAGGTAACCATTAATAACCATACTTAGAATCATCTCATTGAATTTTTACAACTATTTTTCCTTGTATCATGTTCTAACGCATGTCAAATGTTGTGGTTGCTTTCAGCTTTTGGAAGATGCAATTTTTGCCATTTTCCAAACCACGGGAGAAGGTGAAGAAGAGGGCAAACGTTGTGCAATAGAATACCAAGGGGCGCTGAAGCAGTAGGACAGTACTTAGGGTTCCTGAATGTTGCATTCATTTCCTTGGTTCCATGCAATGGAAACGTTGGGGAATGCAAGCCAGCACAGGAGGTTGAGATTCCGACTGTCGAAAAATGGATGAAGACATGGTTGGAGAGAGAGCGTGTACAAAATCCTGCAGGACGCGTCATAAACTCGTGGAACCCGCCAATCCAGTTAGGAAGAAAGTTATCCGGAGTGACTGTAAAACCATAATTTTGTTGCAACGGCCATCCGTGACCCTACCCCATTGTAGGTTCGGGGCATTCGAGGCCCACTTGCTTTTGATCGTTGCCCGGACTCTTAGGTCAAGGGTGGCCGTTGCAACAAAACTATGTATTGACAGTCACTCCGAGACAAATTTCTTCCTCATTGAATTGGCCAGTTCCAGAATTTTATGATGTTAGGGGCAGGAAGTTGCAAAACATACCATAGTTACCAAATTCGCCCGAATTGAGAAAAAATACGGAAATTTACCAATTCATGTCGAGCGCCGAACAATTCGCCAAAATTCAATCCGGGAAAATGTATGGAAATTTGCCCCTTCAGGTCGAGCGTCAAACAATTCGCCAAAATATTCAATCCGATTCGTACCATAAGGGATTAATCGTGAGGTTAATGTAGTTGGTTAATTTTCTGGCGCAGGATGCCTGCCGAACAAGTATGGTTAATCTATTAGATTATATTAACTGAAAATCTATGGCACACATATAAAAGGATTATTTATTCATTATTATGAGAGGTTTTGAACAGAAATAGATAGAGGCAAGATGGTATAGAAATAGATAAAAGCAAGATGACGTATATAAAGAAGCAAAGAAAATGACAAGTAGATAAAAAGTAGATAAAAAAATTAAAGGTAAAAGAGAAATTAGAGATTTGTTTTTTCAATTTTGGAAATCTAGAAAAAGGAAAGGAAAGGAAAGAAAACTGGTGAAAGTAGATGACATAGGCAAGAAGGAAAGAAAATGATAAGTAAAAGGTGAAAAAATAAACTGAAAGTAAAAGTGATAAGTAAAAAGTGAAATTAAAAAATTTGTTTTTTTAATTTTGAAAATCTAGAAAGGAGGAAAGAAAAGAAAATGTTTGAAAGTGACTTATTCATTCTCTGTTATAAGATGTTTTGAATAGAGATAATGGCATATACAAAGAAGGAAAATGAAAGGTAAGAAAGCAAAAAATAATAGAAGGTTAAAGTGATATTAGAAAATATGTGTTTTCAAATGGATACTTAGAAAATATAATAAGAAAGAATGTGTCCTTAATTTTAATTGTATGAATGATTGGTTTTCTTTGATGGAGGGATTATAGATAAACAAGTTTTCAATACAGATTTTATAAATTTGCCCCCATTACATAAATAAGTTTCATTACTTTTAAATTAAAGAAGGATATGACGTCAAAGTTTAGAGAAAAGAGAAGATTTGGAAGCTGTAGATTTTTTTGATGAATTTTATTTGTAAGATGGTTATATTATTTCGAATTAATAGAAGTTATTCAAAATTCAAAATAAATTAAGGAATTTTTTAACCGCTTGTGCTTGTTTAAATTGGCTAAAAAAATTGAAAAATTTTGATGGTGAAAATGGATTCAACACTAGAAAAGCTCCTTGGCATCAAAATTCCAGCTGAAAAAATTGAGAAATTTTGATGGTAAATGTGTCTAAAAAAATTTGAGAAATTTTGATGGTGAAAATAGATTCAATGCTATAAAAACTTTTTGACACCAAAATAGGGGACCTATTTAAACTAGGAGTCCTCTAACGAGGCCGAGGAATTGCGGCCGACCAAAAGGAATCTGGGCAAAAAAAATTCAAAAAATCTTGTAGAGGCAGTATTTCTTGATGGTAGAAATGGATTCAGGACCATCAAAAATGTCTACAACTCCTAAAATTTTGAAGTTTAACAACCATGACTTGAATTTACAAAAATCCTTGCCAGATTTTATCTAAATATTACCGAAATTTCCATAACTTTCCGGGCAACTCCTCCTCCACCTGATTAGACTACAGATTTAAACTACATGTGCATCGATCTATAAGAAAATAAAAATTCGAGAATATTCTGAGTCGCTAAAATATATGGTTTGGATGTAGAGAATATTCTCAGTCATGTCAAATATATCCAGTGTTCATATCTACTTTGTTATCTTCCTTACAGTTACCAATCCGTTACCTGTCTTCAATTTTTTTTCTGTTCTCATCTTTACAAGATGTAATTAAAGCCAAAGCTTTTAAGAAAGGGTTACCGGAGGTGATGACGTTTGAGGAAGGGTTATGAATGGTGAAGACTTTTGAATGCCACGTATCAACCACTACTGAGGCCACCGTATGTATAGCAAACGGTGTTGGAAGTAAAGGAGTGTTGAATCCCGCGTATCAACCATGACCGTGGCCTTTTTGATGGTGGAAGGATGGGGGTTTACAGTGTTCATGACTTTCCACGCCCCTGAAAGAGTGGAAAAGGCCTAAGGAGCTAATGACCCGAGATGCCCTTGGATGAACCACTCCCTCGATGAATGAATAAATGAACGCGAAACGGCGGCCTGCAATATGAATGATAGCCTTCAAATGGATATCTTTTGTTAGTGATTTCACAATCTTCAAATGGATATATTCTGTAAGTGATTCGACAACAGTCTGCTGTAAGAAAGTTGGCCAATTTTAGGGGCACAAAAAAGAGATGAACCTGGAAGCAGATTGAATACAAGAACATCCCTTTGTTTGCTGTGTTTCAAGCAGAAACGAAAGCAAGGTATCCTGTTTTTGCCCATCACAAAGCATTTCTAACAATTTCGTTGGGTTGGAGCTGCCGCTAGCTGACGAAGACAAAGAGGCCTGTAACAACAGACAAATTTAGGCACTTGTCGGGTTAAACAGGTAACTAGCATTTGCACCAGATGTTGCAAAGAAAACGCCGTAAGGCATAAAGTGCGGAAATCCATTATCTATGTGGTGTCTGCATTATTCAACAAGGTGGATCTCTCTAAATTTGTTGCAAACATTTATGTTGTTGCATTGCTAATTTATTTATGTAAATAAGCCAGGCCTTTGGCTACTCCTAGCCAACCATGGTAGAGAAAAGGGAGAGTTTGATGACCTTCCTGAGATATAGTGTTAGTCAATCTTAATGTGAAACGATCTGAAAAGGATAGGCCACTAAGAACCTTAGAAGCTGAACAAGATGATCAAGATTAGCATGCAACAAGAGGAGAATAACAATTCAAACCCTACATGACAATGGACTCCCTTTTGCAATGATTAGAGAGAACTGGATTTGGTTATCCAGAATGTTGAAATTGAACAGGAATCAATACTCTTTGATAAGCAATACTCTTTGATAAGAAAGGGAAGCATTATACTCGACCTCGGGGAACTCAGTGGGCAAAATTATCAATAACTAGTTAATAATTATTTGCATCAATTTCGTAGATAAAATTTAAGCACAGTAATTTTTAAATTACTAGTACTTCTACGAAAGAAACAACAAGTGTAAGTCTAGGATAGGCCATTTTGTAGCAGAATGGTATACCATATGTAAATATCTTTGATGCTTATAAACTCATCAAAGCTAAAACGAACACATATGACGCACTTTAGCAAAGATAAAAACATCCTATTGTGACCAGCAATCATAAATTTGCACAAAAGAAGCACGGTTAAGTTTTACTAGCCTTTATTGTAGTATGTTAATTTACTTCTTTATGTCTATATATCCCACAAAAGATTGTGCAGATTCCTACCTCGGCTCCACCAACAGTATTCAATCTACCAACCTCACCACCACTGGCCATTATGCACTCTCTCCTACAGTATCATATATCAATACAAATCAAGAGCTTGAAACAATAAACTAGCTAAACAAAGACTGGTTTCCACAATCAACCGACCAAAGGAATACAGACACTCGTATAGCACAGAGGGTCATGGTTTGTTCTACATCATGGCAAGAATCTTACTCTTCAAGATTGGCCTCAAGCCTGTGATCAGCAGTTAAAAGAGAAACCAACCCTCCAGGTGATTCAAGAATGCAACGAGAATCACCTACAGATGCTACCATGACTGTCCAGCCACCTATTATCACAAAACTAACGGTGGTTCCCGATGTTTGTTCTGGTAAAACCAACAGATATCAGAATGAGAAGGATAGGAAGCACCACTAGTAAAGATATACAAGACATGCAACTAACAAAATATTAATGGCACGTCCATAGTCATATATCTATATACCTTTGACCTGAAATTCTTTGTCGGTTTTGACAAAGCCTGCGACCATGGCTCTTGGCAATGCTGATAACCAGTCTTCTCTACTCAAACCTATTGGCATGGCACTCACAATATCTTTCAGTAGATTTTCCTTTGAATATAGAGCTGCCACTGATCCATTATGCCCATCGAAGATCTGAAATGACATAACAACATTTATCACTCCACTTGCTCATTTCATTTCATGATTCACACACAATGCAATGCAATTTTCAAACATGGGAAAAAAAGTATGTGCCTAAATGCATTTAAGGGCTCATTTTCTTTCTTCCTCCTAATAAATCAACAACTGACAAAATTCCGAAGAACAGAGACCTGAAAATTAGACATCGCAAACCAAATTCACAACTTCTTTTACGACCCCCCTCAACCCTTGTGTTTTCCCATGGTGAAATACTATTTAGTTATGCACGAGGTACAAGTTCAAATCTCTTTGCTCGCACAAATAAACCCCTAAGATTTAATTGGTAAACAATAAATAAAGACTGACAGCCGAGGAACCTAAACCATAAGCTGAACAAAACAAAATAAACAGAAAATTTCTAAATAAATTGCCACAAGAGGATAAGCAAAACATACCGCAAAAATAGCGAAGGTAAAGGACCCATCCCTTGGAATTTTTTGGCATTCCAATTTCATAAGAGTGAAGTCCTCTCCTTTCTTACTTTGGCCCGCCTGGGCATGTCGAATAGTTGGCTTCTCAATCTTCTCATTTTTGAGCTCGCGCTTCAGAAGTTCTGCCAAGGGCACCATCAGACCTTTCCTCCCATACACGACCCCGTTTCCATTCCCATTCGCTGACTTCATCTTCACCGGCATCATCTTCTCTCCCTCCTTGCTAAACTACAAGCATCATAGGGCCGCCATGCCTACCGACTCAGAAAAT
Source organism: Pinus tabuliformis (assembly GCA_031772625.1). NCBI lineage: Eukaryota > Viridiplantae > Streptophyta > Pinopsida > Pinales > Pinaceae > Pinus > Pinus tabuliformis. The sequence goes on along the minus strand of CM062819.1, from coordinate 1,747,207,754 downwards.
ATTGTTATGATGTAACACAATATCCCAGTACTGTAATGTAATTAATTGATCATTATGATGTGTTCAGTCTCCAAACTGAAGTAATTAATGCAGTGATCAATAAAATATGGCTTACCAAGAATATGGTATAATGGACCTGTTCAATTTATAACAGCATAAACATTCCACAGAAACTTATATAAATACTGCAGCCAATTGTTCTCCAGCTAAGTAAGAAGATGTTATGTAGAATAAGATACAAATACAAGCACAGGGTCACTTGTCTTATTTCATGGTCTTCCTAAGAAGGCTTATGAAGGAAGCTATGTAGCATTCTCATGGTTTTGATAAATTATCATTTGTTGTTGAGATGAACATGTATATATAAATATTCTAACCTAAAAAAAGAGCAGTTTCTTCTTTGTATATGCAAACTATAGCTGAACCAATAAATCTAATTTTCAATATTGATTTGCATCAATTTCTTTTGGTCCAACCAACAATTAAAATCTATCCCCTGCCACTGCAACAATAATACACCATATATCACCTTCCCATTAAAACTGACAATGAGCTGCAAGTAAACTGTGAGAACGTGGATGCCTCATAAGCATGGAGTTAAGTTTGATCCCTGAGCTTTGCTACAATCCTCAACTGTAGAAATATTGAAATTTTTAAGAAGACTCTGGCCATTTCATAACAGCAGAGTTTGTCTGTTGCTGAGTCCCAATCATAGAGGTGTCTATCTAAGTTATGTCAATGTCTAAGTAGAGCTGTTGAACATAGAATGTGGGTGTAAGTCCTCATCTCTGTCCAAATTATGTCAAAGCAAGGATGCTACATAGGAAGAAAGAATTGGTTAATTGGTTGTGGATGATGGCATTTTTTCTAGAAAATGCAATACTTCCTTCATTGATGGTCTCTTTTGAGGGGAAGCAGAAGCACAATTCAATGCAATCCCCACAGACACTGAGATTTCTTCCCTTCCTTCAACCTCTGGTCGAAGAGTAGGATCTATGATGCGCAAAAGGCGATGCTTGTCATCAACAAAGTTTTGACCCCATGCTGCAAAATCCTTATCTGAAGGTGGCTTCCCAGTAAGAATCTCCAGAAAAATAACCCCAAAGGAATAAACAACCTGCAACTTTCACTTTCCTTCATTTTCTTATTCCTGGTGTTTGTATCCTTCAAAAAATATAGAAAAGACTTTCAAGGTCTACAGTTTCATACACGGTCATTCTAAAAGGCATGGACAAATCAACCTTACTAGTGATGGCTTCAATTTCAGGGACTTGTGCAATTACCAAGCCAGTGGGATACTTCTGAATAAGCCTGCAGACTATTTGGAATAATAGCAAATGAAAATTCAATATAATATCAAATGCCACCAAGGTTAGTTGATAACAATCTAGAAAATATAGCCCCAAAGATTAGCTTGGTTAGAAGATGCTATAGTGCAAATACTCAAGGAGGTATCGGGATCAAATGTCATTGAATATCTAGTGGTTACCAGCAGTAGCTAAACATGTGAAAAGAGTGGAATCCATAAGGAACTCATAATATGCAGGCGTGTGATTACCAACATTAGCTAAATAGGGGGCGATTGTGTAATCCATAAGAAACTCATAATATGCAAGCGATTGAAGGGCTATCTTTGTAAAAAAAACAAAAACAACCCTACAGAAACGAATTGAACAAGATTTCCTGGAGATATACATGAAATGGAAAAAAGAGAACAGGAGAACCCATCATAATAGGCATTTTCCAAGCTTCCATGTGGAATGTAGTCATAAACCAGCAGTTTTTCCTCTATACCCCAATAGAAAGCTTGGAGGCGAACAATGTTGGGATGTTTAACCCTACCGATTACTTTAGCTTCTGCTTCAAAATCCTTGTACCTTTCCAAACCACCATCACCAAGTCGCCTTACTGCAAAAGTCAGCCCATCTTCCATAACTGCCCTATACAATATAGTATAACCACTGGCACCCAATATATATGTAGAGGCTCTGAGTAGCTTATCTAATTCCATGTCAAGATCTCCATTTAATGTCACAAAAGTTCCTTGATGTTGATCTCCATTGTCCGAGACACTTCCATCTGAGCTCTCATCAACGTTTTTAAGGCAGAGCCATCCAACTCTACCTGAACTGGAAGAATAGTCTCCATTGTCGTCCAACTGAATATGCCTAGTATTAGGCCGATGGCAGATAAAAGGAAGAATTTGATGACCTTCCTGCAATATTTGCACAAAAGAAGCATGGTCAAGTTTTATGAGCCTTTATTGTAGTATGTAAATTTACTTCTTTATGTCTATATATCCCACCAAAGATTTTGCAGATTCCTACCTCGGCTCCACCAATAGTATTCAATCTACCAATCTCACCACCACTAGCCATCATGCACTCTCTCCTACAGTATCATATATCAATACAAATCAAGAGCTTGAAACAATAAATTGGCTAAACAAAGACCAGTTTCCACAATCAACCGACCAAAGGAATACAGACACTCGTATAGCACAAAGGGTCATGGTTTGTTCTGCATCATGGCAAGAATATTACTCTTCAAGATTGGCCTCAAGCCTGTGATCAACAATTAAAAGAGAAACCAACCCTCCAGGAGATTCTAGAATGCAGTGAGAATCACCTACAGATGCTACCGTGACTGTGCAGCCATCTATTATCACAAAAGTAACGGTGGTTCCCAATGTTTGTTCTGGTAAAACCAACAAATATCAGAACGAGAAGGATAGGAAGTGCCACTAGTAAAGATATACAAGACATGCAGCTAACAAAATATTAATGGCACATCCACAGGCATATATCTATATACCTTTGACCTGAAATTCTTTGTCGGTTTTGACAAAGCCTGCGACCATGGCTCTTGGTAACGTTGATAACTAGTCTTCTCTACTCAAACCTGTTGGCATGGCACTCATAATATCTTTCAGTAGATTTTCCTTTGAATATAGAGTTGCCACTGATCCATTATTCCCATTGAAGATCTAAAATGACATAACAACACTCCACTTGTTCATTTCATTTCATGATTCACACACAATACAATGCAATTTTCAAACATGGGAAAAAAAATATGTGCCTAAATGCATTTAAGTGTTCGTTTCCTAATAAATCAACAACCGAAAAAATTCCGAAGAACAGAGACCTGAAAAATAGACATCGCAAACCAAATTCACAACTTCTTTTACGACCCCCCTCAACCCTTATGTTTTCCCACGGTGAAATACTTTTTAGTTATGCATGAGGTACGAGTTCAAATCTCTTTGCTCACACAAATAAACCCCTAAGATTTAATTTATAAACAATAAATAAAGACCGACAGCCGAGGAACCTAAACCATAAGATGAACAAAACAAAACAAACAGAATATTTCTAAATAAATTGCCACAAGAGGATAACCAAAACATACCGCAAAAACAACAAAGGTGGAGGACCCATCCCCTAGAATTTTCTAGCATTCCAATTTCATAAGAGTGAAGTCCTCTCCTTTCTTGCTTTGGCCCGCCTGGCCATGTTGGCGCTTCAGAAGTTCCGCCAAGGGCACCATCGGACCTTTCCTCCCGTACACGACCATGTTTCCATTCCCGTTCGCCTGCTTCGTCTTCACCGAAATCATCTTCCAGGCTCCAATCTAGCAGCATTCAGCGGAGGGTTTGCAACTGTTTCAAATATCATGAACAGTTGCAACCATTCAACTACCTTCCCTTGATCGAACGATTAACAATATTCTAATCATCTAACACATAATCTAACGGCACACAGGGATGACAAGTGGATTTTAGGAAAGCTCATTTCAGAGGGAAATGCATTACGGTGTAATAAAAAATAAAAGATAAAAATAATAAAATCCTCTTTCCATTACTGCAAGTCTGTTTTTTTTTATTCTATTATGATCTTGCATGTCACACTTTTGACTCCTACAACTAGCGCAACTTTATCAATCACTGACTATTTCATTTGAAGTGTCATTCACAACCAAGGATATTTATGATGATCCTAAAGTGTAATATTATTGCAAAACCTCCCATTCGTGTTTAACTCATGAATTCACAAGGACACATTTTCATACGAAAGCAAAGCAGGTTAATAACTGTGTTCCAAATGAAAAGCAACAAATCATAAAACTTGGTATTGCAGACACTGGAATTTGCAATTTACTGCACTTTTTATTACATTATAGAAACAAGAAGTACACACGCTATGGAACAGATAGAGATTTTACAACTAATCGAGTTTAAAAGCTAAATGATTTCACGTTGTCATTTAAGCGTTTAGAACTTTCAAGTAATATCAACTCTTGAAACCATCTAAGTGGATTTTGCATGCATGTAGTTCTGAACTATGCAAATAACATTCAAAGCAAAAGTTCACATAATTCCCCACTTGAATCAATGGGGACCCATTATTTTAAGTGCAAGTGTATATATTCAAGCACTTAACAATTGAGGAGCCTACGAAGATATGATTAAATAATTGAATTGAACCACCTGAACCACCATAAACAAGAGCTTTAGTATGACTAAACTTTGAATCCTCCACTTTTACAAAGAAACAGTTAACCAGGACAACTTGGACAAGATCCCACAGTTCACATATAGCAACTATATACCTCATCAAACATTCATACAACTAAAGTTGCCAGAACCACCAATTTTTTAGTCACAATTTAGGGTCTTAACATTCATTCATTCTCAACAGGGTACTGACATGAATCAAATGATCCGTATACAGTCCGCTGATCAAATTTACTATATATTTTTATTGTGTTCTACAATAGCATTATACCAGGAAAACAACGATGGGGGACTTAACAAATTGTTTCAAATTAGAAAACAAAAAATAGCAGATTAACTCGGTCTTGGTTTAATGGTATGGAAGGATAACAAGAGACATGTTTCACCCCTCCCACGCTGCCTCGTCAATGCAAGAAGGCCATTCCTGCCAGTTGCTTCTTAGCCAGAGATGCGAAAATTAAGAGGTAAACAAAGGAACACAATCTTAAACTCCACCCAAACATATTCATTTGGATAATCACTAATTTAAAATAGGACCACAAAACTGGCAGTATCAAATATAATAGGATGAAAAATAAGAGAACCAACTGCAGACCACACTTATAACGAAATTGAATCTAGTTATGATTTATTTGACCTAAAAAGGCCTCAAATTATAAAGTTTTCCCCATTTAAGAATCCCATGGGGAAAACTTTAACCTACTATAATATGAAGACAAGAACAAAGGTGCTCAAGTAAAAATAGTTATCAAGGTTTGGAAAACAATGGCAATAAAAGACCTGTCTCACTGTTAACACATTGTAACATGCAAGTTGCAACCATATATTAAATTATGGAGAGGAGCTTCTATCTAATACAACAAATGGCCAGTGGCCACAGACCAACTATTATCATTAGAGAAAATAAAATACCCAAACCATGTTGTTTGCTTGCCATTTACAACAGGGAAGGCTCAGCAACTCAAACAGACTTTGTGTAAACTTTGAAGCCCACAAGGCAATAAGAATAATGAATTTAGCCTGAAAATACACAAACCTACAAAATTTGAGTAGCAAAGCATTATGCCTCTCTCTCTTCTGAGACATCAGAAGAATCTGATGCATTAGCATCCTTTGTTGTTTCCTTGCATTCTTCAGTTGATTTAGCAGAATGTTCTGCAGCATTTTCACAATCTTTTGCAGCTTTTGCAGGACCTGGTCCTCCTAACACTTTAACCATAGTAGGGCGGAAAAACTTGTCACCAAGAATAGATCCTCTCCTGAATTCTTCAATAATTATGCCTTCTTCAAATGATGTAGAATCCTAGCGCATAATTGCTTCATGTAGCTTTTACAACAAACAAAACAAAACTTCGTCAGCATAGACAACCAAAATACAACTTAAAAGAAATTATTCTAGAAAACAACTCTTCCATCATTGAACACTTCTTAATGTAAGGTATTTATGTTGTTGATCCTCACCATAAAGCTTAGAAATTCATAATTAGACACAAAATAACCGTAACAATGTAGAATCAGGGCCTATTATTCATTGAAATCTCAACTAAATTAAACAGTAGTTGCCAGATGCATCCAAATTCATCTTTACATTTTTAACTGTACAAATGCTTTCATTTTATAGGAAACATTCTGGTCTCTTCAACATGATGCCCTTGTGTAGGTGTCAAAGAATTTTGATGCACCATCCATCATTATGAACTCATTTTGACTTTCTCACTCTGAGATTGATGGACATATCAGGTTCCCAACATCTAGTCTCATGCACCATCCTTTATGAATTCATTTTGACCATCACAGTTAGAGCTTGATAGACATTTCAGGTTCCCAAAATGTAATCTATGTGGCAAATAGCACAATGTTTCCCAATTGCTTTCATCAAGAGAGTGATGACAAATGTTTTCATCGCACATTTCCATGAGCTAGCTAAAAATATGCCCATCAAATTCAGAAAAGATCTTGGGTTGGACGAATAGAATTCTTTGAGATTTCTTACAAGTGATAAAAAGAAGCAATTAATAAAACTAACGATGTGATTCCCAAAAAATTGTTTGTCTAATAAAGAAACTACTAAAATATAGAATAGAATGTTATGCAGTTGTGAATAAACACTGTTTGACTGACACTTATTGCGTTTACTGCTACACAACCGACCTTCAAAAAATGAACACAAATGCAGCTAGTGCACTCCAAAATCTAAGATCTGTGCATTATGAACTAGTGTTCCTAAACCTTAATTACTACATCGAGTATATGTTAGAATGCCCGAGTGAAATGTATCTCCAGGTGCAAATTTTCAGTGTCAGATTTAATTCTCAATTCCTTGAAAGATGTCTTTACCTGCCCCTGCGACATACTGATGCACTGAACAAGGCTACAACATAAATATCCATATATAATTCAGATAAAATGTCCTAAAATTTCGAGAAAATCCAAAACATAATATGACAAACAAGAGAAAATAATAGGCATTTTTATGCCACTGGTGGAACTAACCTCTGGAACATATCAAAAGAAGCAAATATATTTTCAGCTAACAAGACATGCAACTAACAAGACATGCAGCTAACAAAATATTAATGGCACATCCACAGGCATATATCTATATACCTTTGACCTGAAATTCTTTGTCGGTTTTGACAAAGCCTGCGACCATGAGAAGCCTACGAAGATATGATTAAATAGTTGAATTGAACCACCTGAACCACCATAAACAAGAGCTTTAGTATGACTAAACTTTGAATCCTCCACTTTTACAAAGAAACAGTTAACCAGGACAACTTGGACAAGATCCCACAGTTCACATATAGCAACTGTATACCTCATCAAACATTAATACAACTAAAGTTGCAAGAACCACCAATTTTTTAGTCAAAATTTAGGGTCTTAACATTCATTCATTCTCAACAGGGTACTGACATGAATCAAGTGATCCATATACAGTACGCTGATCAAATTTCCTATATATTTTTATTGTGGTGTTCTAAAATAGCCTTATACCAGGAAAACAACGATGGGAGACTTAACAAATTGTTTCAAATTACAAAACAAAAAATAACAGATTAAATGGGTCTTGGTTTAATGGTACGGAAGGATAACAAGAGACATGTTTCACGCTTCCCACGCTGCCTCGTCAATGCAAGAAGGACATTCCTGGCAGTTGCTTCTTAGCGAGAGATGCAAAAATTAAGAGGTAAAGAAAGGAACACAATCTTAAACTCCACCCAAACGTATTCATTTGGATAATCACTAATTTAAAATAGGACCACAAAACTGGCAGTATCAAATATAATAGGATGAAAAATAAGAGAACCAACTTCAGACCACACTTATGACGAAATTGAATCTTGTTATGATTTATTTGACTTAAAAAGGCCTCAAATTATAAAGTTTTCCCCATTTAAGAATCCCATGGGGAAAACTTTACCCTACTATATTATGAAGACGAGAACAAAGGTGCTCAAGTAAAAATAGTTATCAAGGTTTGGAAAACCAATGGCAATAAAAGACCTGTCTCACTGTTAACACATTGTAACATGCAAGTTGCAACCATATATTAAATTATGGAGAGGAGCTTCTATCTAATACAACAAATGGCCAGTGGCCACAGACCAACTGCTATCATTAGAGAAAATAAAATACCTCAACCATGTTGTCTGCTTGCCATTTACAATAGGGAAGGCTCAGCAACTCAAACAGACTTTGTGTAAACTTTGAGGCCCACAAGGCAATAAGAATAATGAATTTAGCCTGAAAATAAACAAACCTACAAAATTTGAGCAGCAAAGCATTATGCCTCTCTCTCTTCTGAGACATCAGAAGAATCTGATGCATTAGCATCCTTTGTTGTTTCCTTGCATTCTTCAGCTGATTTAGTAGAATGTTCTGCAGCATTTTCAGAATCTTCTGCAGCTTTTGCAGGACCTAGTCCTGTTGACACTTTAACCATAGCAAGCGCAAAAGCTTGTCACCAAGAATAAATCCTCTCTTGAATTTTTCAATAACTATGCCTTCTTCAAATAATGTAGAATCCTCACGCATAATTGCTTCATGTAGCTTTTACACCAAACAAAACAAAATTTCGTCAGCATAGACAACAAAAATACAGCTTAAAAGAAATTATTCTAGAAAACAACTCTTCCATCATTGAACACTTCTTAATCTAAGGTATTTATGTTGTTGCTCCTCACCATAAAGTTTAGAAATTCATAATTAGACACAAAATAACCATAACAATGTAGAATCGGGGCTTTTTATTCATTGAAATCTCAACTAAATTAAACAGTGGTTGCCAGATGCATCCAGATTCATCTTTACATTTTTAACTGTACAAATGCTTTCATTTTATAGGAAACATTCTGGTCTCTTCCACAAGATGCCCTTGTGTAGGTGTCAAAGAATTTTGATGCACTATCCATCATTATGAACTCATTTTGACTTTCTCAGTCTGAGATTGATGGACATATCCGGTTCCCAACATCTAGTCTCATGCACCATCCTTTATGAATTCATTTTGACCATCTCAGTTAGAGCTTGATAGACATCTCAGGTTCCCAAAATGTAATCTATGTGGCAAATAGCACCATGTTTCCCAATTGCTTTGATCAAGAGAGTGATGACAGATGTTTTCATCGTACATTTCCATGAGCTAGCTAAAAATATGCCCATCAAATTCAGAAAAGATCTTGGGTTGGACAAAAAGAATTCTTTGAGATTTCTTACAAGTGATAAAAAGATGCAATTAATAAAACTAACGATGCGATTCCCCAAAATTTGTTTGCCTAATAAAGAAACTTGCAAAATATATAATAGAATGTTATGCAGTTGTGAATAAACATTGTTTGACTGACACTTACTGCGTTTATTGCTGCACAACCGACCTTCAAAAAATGAATACAAATGCAACTAGTGCACACCAAAATCTAAGATCTGTGCATTATGAAGTTATGAACTATTGTTCCTAAACCTCAATTACTAAATCCAGTATATGTTAGAATGCCCGAGTGAAATGTATCTCGAGGTGAAAATTTTCAGTGTCATATTTAATTCTCAATTCCTTGAAAGATGTCTTTACATGCCCCTACGACATACTGATGCACTGAACAAGGCTACAGCATAAATATCCATATATAATTCAGATAAAATGTCCTGAAATTTCGAGAAAATCCATAACATAATATGACACACAAGAGAAAATAATAGCCATTTTTATACCACTGGTCGAAATAACCTCTGGAACATATCAAAAGAAGCAAATATATTTTCAGCTAACAAGACATGCAGCTAACAAAATATTAATGGCACATCCACAGGCATATATCTATATACCTTTGACCTGAAATTCTGTGTCGGTTTTGACAAAGCCTGCGACCATGAGAAGCATACGAAGATATGATTAAATAGTTGAATGGAACCACCTGAACCACCATAAACAAGAGCTTTAGTATGACTAAACTTTGAATCCTCCACTTTTACAAAGAAATAGTTAACCAGGACAACTTGGACAAGGTCGCACAGTTCACATATAGAAACTATATACCTCATCAAACATTCATACAACTAAAGTTGCAAGAACCACCAATTTTTTAGTCAAAATTTAGGGTCTTAACATTCATTCATTCTCAACAGGGTACTGACATGAATCAAGTGATCCGTATACAGTACGCTCATCAAATTTCCTATATATTTTTATTGTGGTGTTCTACAATAGCGTTATACCAGGAAAACAACAATGGGAGACTTAACAAATTGTTTCAAATTACAAAACAAAAAATAACAGATTAATTGGGTCTTGGTTTAATGGTACAGAAGGATAACAAGAGACATGTTTCACCCCTCCCATGCTGCCTCGTCAATGCAAGAAGGCCATTCTTGGCAGTTGCTTCTTAGCCAGATATGTGAAAATTAAGAGGTAAACAAAGGAACATTATCTTAAACTCCACCCAAACGTATTCATTTGGATAATCACTAATTTAAAATAGGACCACAAAACTGGCAGTATCAAATATAATAGGATGAAAAATAAGAGAACCAACTGCAGACCACACTTATGATGAAATTGAATCTAGTTATGATTTATTTGACCTAAAAAGGCCTCAAATTATAAAGTTTTCCCCATTTAAGAATCCCATGCGGAAAACTTTACCCTACTATATTATGAAGACAAGAACAAAGGTGCTCAAGTAAAAATAGTTATCAAGGTTTGGAAAACCAATGGCAATAAAAGACCTGTCTCACTGTTAACACATTGTAACATGCAAGTTGCAACCATATATTAAATTATGGAGAGGAGCTTCTATCTAATACAACAAATGGCCAGTGGCCACAGAACAACTTCTATCATTAGAGAAAATAAAATACCTCAACCATGTTGTCTGCTTGCCATTTACAATAGGGAAGGCTCATCAACTCAAACAGACTTTGTGTAAACTTTGAGGCCCACAAGGCAATAAGAATAATGAATTTAGCTTGAAAATAAACAAACCTACAAGATTTGAGCAGCAAAGCATTATGCCTCTCTCTCTTCTGAGACATCAGAAGAATCTGATGCATTAGCATCCTTTTTTGTTTCCTTGCATTCTTCATGTTATTTAGCAGAATGTTCTGCAGCATTTTCACAATCTTCTGCAGCTTTTGCAGGTCCTGGTTCTGCTGACACTTTAACCATAGCAGGGCGCAAAAGCTTGTCACCAAGAATAAATCCTCTCCTGAATTCTTCAATAATTATGCCTTCTTCAAATAATGTAGAATCCTCTCGCATAATTGCTTCGTGTAGCTTTTACACCAAACAAAACAAAACTTCGTCAGCATAGACAACCAAAATACAACTTAAAAGAAATTATTCTAGAAAACAACTCTTCCATCATTGAACACTTCTTAATCTAAGGTATTTATGTTGTTTCTCCTCACCATAAAGTTTAGAAATTCATAATTAGACACAAAATAACCATAACAATGTAGAATCAGGGCCTGTTATACATTGAAATCTCAACTAAATTAAACAGTAGTTGCCAGATGAATCCAGATTCATCTCTACATTTTTTAATGTACAAATGCTTCCATTTTATAGGAAACATTCTGGTCTCTTCAACATGATGCCCTTATGTAGGTGTCAAAGAATTTTGATGCACCATCCATCATTATGAACTCATTTTGACTTTCTCAGTCTGAGATTGATGGACATATCAGGTTCCCAACATCTAGTCTCATGCACCATCCTTTATGAATTCATTTTGACCATCGCAGTTAGAGCTTGATAGACATTTCAGGTTCCCAAAATGTAATCTATGTGGAAAATAGCACCATGTTTCCCAATCTCTTTCATCAAGAGAGTGATGACAGATGTTTTCATCGTACATTTCCATGAGCTAGCTAAAAATATGCCCATCAAATTCAGAAAAGATCTTGGGTTGGACGAATAGAATTCTTTGAGATTTCTTACAAGTGATAAAAAGAAGCAATTAATAAAACTAACGATGCGATTCCCCTCAATTTGTTTGCCTAATAAAGAAACTGCTAAAATATAGAATAGAATGTTATGCAGTTGTGAATAAACACTGTTTGACTGACACTTACTGCGTTTATTGCTGCACAACCGACCTTCAAAAAATGAACACAAATGCAACTAGTGCACACCAAAATCTAAGATTTGTGCATTATGAACTAGTTTTCCTAAACCTCAATTACTACATCCAGTATATGTTAGAATGCCCGAGTGAAATGTATCTCCAGGTGCAAATTTTCAGTGTCAAATTTAATTCTCAATTCCTTGAAAGATGTCTTTACCTGCCCCTGTGACATACTGATGCACTGAACAAGGCTACAGCATAAATATCCATATATAATTTAGATAAAATGTCCTGAAATTTCGAGAAAATCCAAAACATAATATGACAAACAAGAGAAAATAATAGCCATTTTTATGCCACTGGTGGAACTAACCTCTGGAACATATCAAAAGAAGCAAATATATTTTCAGCTAACAAGACATGCAGCTAACAAAATATTAATGGCACATCCACAGGAATATATCTATATACCTTTGACCTGAAATTCTTTGTCAGTTTTGGCAAAGCCTGCGACCATGAGAAGCCTACAAAGATATGATTAAATAGTTGAATTGAACGACCTAAACCACCATAAATAAGATCTTTAGTATGACTAAACTTTGAATCCTCCACTTTTACAAACAAACAATTAACCAGGACAACTTGGACAAGATCCCACAGTTCACATATAGCAACTGTATACCTCATCAAACATTCATACAACTAAAGTTGCAAGAACCATTAATTTTTTAGTGAAAATTTAGGGTCTTAACATTCATTCATTCTCAACAGGGTACTGACATGAATCAAGTGATCCATATACAGTACGCTGATCAAATTTCCTATATATTTTTATTGTGGTGTTCTACAATAGCCTTACACCAGGAAAACAACGATGGGAGACTTAACAAATTGTTTCAAATTACAAAACAAAAAATAACAGATTAACTGGGTCTTGGTTTAATGGTACGGAAGGACAACAAGGGACATGTTTCACCCCTCCCATGCTGCCTCGTCAATGCACGAATGCCATTCCTGGCAGTTGCTTCTTAGCCAGAGATGCGAAAATTAAGAGGTAAACAAAGGAACACAATCTTAAACTCCACCCAAACGTATTCATTTGGATAATCACTAATTTAAAATAGGACCACAAAACTGGCAGTATCAAATATAATAGGATGAAAAATAAGAGAACCAACTGCAGACCACACTTATGACGAAATTGAATCTAGTTATGATTTATTTGACCTAAAAAGGCCTCAAACTATAAAGTTTTCCCCATTTAAGAATCCCATAGGGAAAACTTTACCCTACTATATTATGAAGACAAGAACAAAGGTGCTCAAGTAAAAATAGTTATCAGGATTTGGAAAACCAATGGCAATAAAAGACCTGTCTCACTGTTAACACATTGTAACATGCAAGTTGCAACCATATATTAAATTATGGAGAGGAGCTTCTATCTAATACAACAAATGCCCAGTGGCCACAGACCAACTGCTATCATTAGAGAAAATAAAATACCTCAACCATGTTGTCTGCTTGCCATTTACAATAGGGAAGGCTCAGCAACTCAAACAGACTTTGTGTAAACCTTGAGGTCCACAAGGCAGTAATAACAATGCATTTAGCCTAAAAATAAACAAACCTACAAAATTTGAGCAGCAAATCACTATGCCTCTCTCTCTTCTGAGACATCAGAAGAATCTGATGCATTAGCATCCTTTGTTGTTTCCTTGCATTCTCCAGCTGATTTAGCAGAATGTTCTGCAGCATTTTCACAATCTTCTGCAGCTTTTGCAGGACCTGGTCCTGCTGACACTTTAACCATAGCAGGATGCAAAATCTTGTCACCAAGAATAAATCCTCTCCTGAATTCTTCAATAGTTATGCCTTTTTCAAATAATGTAGGATCCTCACGCATAATTGCTTCGTGTAGCTTTTACACCAAACAAAACAAAACTTCGTCAGCATAGACAACCAAAATACAGCTTAAAAGAAATTATTCTAGAAAACAACTCTTCCATCATTGAACACTTCTTAATCTAAGGTATTTATGTTGTTTCTCCTCACCATAAAGTTTAGAAATTCATAATTAGACACAAAATAACCATAACAATGTAGAATCAGGGGCTGTTATTCATTGAAATCTCAACTAACTTAAACAGTAGTTCCCAGATGCATCCAGAGTCATCTTTACATTTTTAACTATACAAATGCTTTAATTTTATAGGAAACATTCTGGTCTCTTCCACATGATGCCCTTGTGTAGGTGTCAAAGAATTTTGATGCACCATCCAGCATTATGAACTCATTTTGACTTTCTTAGTCTGCGATTGATGGACATATCAGGTTCCCAACATCTAGTCTCATGCACCATCCTTTATGAATTCATTTTGACCATCGCAGTTAGAGCTTGATAGACATTTCAGGTTCCCAAAATGTAATCTATGTGGCAAATAGCACCATGTTTCCCAATTGCTTTCATCAAGAGAGTGATGACAGATGTTTTCATCGTACATTTCCATGAGCTAGCTAAAAATATGCCCATCAAATTCAGAAAAGATCTTGGGTTGGACGAAAAGAATTCTTTGAGATTTCTTACAAGTGATAAAAAGATGCAATTAATAAAACTAACGATGCGATTCCCCAAAATTTGTTTGCCTAATAAAGAAACTGCTAAAATATAGAATAGAATGTTATGCAGTTGTGAATAAACATTGTTTGACTGACACTTACTGCGTTTATTGCTACACATCCGACCTTCAAAAAATGAACACAAATGCAACTAGTGCACACCAAGAGGATAACCAGAACATACCACAAAAACAGCAAAGATAGAGGACCCGTCCCCTGGAATTTTCTGGCATTTCTATTTCATAAGAGTGAAGTCCTCTCCTTTCTTGCTTTGGCCCGCCTGGCCATGTCGAATAGTCGGCTTCTCGATCTTCTCATTTTTGAGCTCGCGCTTCAGAAGTTTCGCCAAGGGCACCATCGAACCTTTCCTCCCGTACACGACCTCGTTTCCATTCCTGTTCACCTGCTTCGTCTTCACCGGCATCATCTTCCAGGCTCCGATCTAGCCGCATTCAGGGGAGGGTTTGCAGTTGTTTGAAATATCATGAACCTTTGCAACCATTCAACTACCTTGATCGAACGATTAACAATCTTCTAATCCTCTAACACATAATCGAACGGCACACAGGGATGACAAGTGGATTTTAGGGAAGTTCATTTCAAAGGGAAACGCCTTATGGCGTAAATATTAATTTATGTCATTTTTGTGGGAAAGTTTGATATACATTTTGAACGATAGAAGAGGAATTTATACAATAGCACATTAACTGATTTCTTTAAATTGCTTAGGATATATAATTAAATAGAGAAAAAACAGCTAACAATAGAGGTCTTAATTTGAACTTACACATGCATGATTAACTGTTTCTAAATTTAGCCTTTTATGAACTCGCCTAAACTAATAGATAGGATGGGCGTGGACAGTAAGGGATAGTAATTAACATCTTTCAAAAATTCCAATAAATTATAACCACTACTAGCTAGGGAGAGTAATAGCTAGTGTAAGTCAAAACATTCCAACACTCCTTAATTATGACCCGTACTTCTTACTTGTCCAAGTCTCTAGCTAGGATTGCATGTTTTTCTCAACTCCATGTAGTATAAACTTCTTACTTGTCCAAGTCTCTAGCTAGGCTGGAATGTTTTTCTCAATTCCATGTAGTATCATTTTATTTTGGTTTTGTTCCAAATTTTATATTCTTCGTATCTTTCCAAACTGCTAATTGAATTTTTTTCTACTTTTGAATGACAAAAAAAATTCTCCATTTTCTTTCATCCCCTCTTCTATGGTTACTTGATTCAAAAACTTTGACGGTTTCCTTTATCTTTCTTGTTTGACTTTCTGATATAGCTTTGGATACTAACTTCCATCTTAATCCAACATGGGTTTTCCAAGTCACTTTTTAAGAAAATATTATCTAACCAAACTCAATTTTATGACTAAGTTCTTCTCTTCTCACTTATGCGCTGGTTTCAATTTCATTTTCTCCATATTTATTTTCATAGTGGGATTTACTTTTTGCACCATGTTCACAAATTGGATCTTCTACAAAATAATTTTCTTTTTCTGCAATTTATTCAGAAGATGTTTTTTAGAACTTTTTTGGAGCTTTTAGGTATTGCAGTCTCATGTCTTGTTTATCTATTTATCCTCTTCCGCATTGACATCGTATCTACAATACAAAAATGTTCTACTTTTCCTATCACAGTGGGTCCTTCATTAACAACTACAATGCTTTGTGGCTTAAAGCTATGTTGATCAATGTCTATTATCTTCAAAATTGATGATCAATATTTCAGCTTCTTTCACTCTACGTTATCTCCAAAATATTGCAAGCTTTGTTGTTGATCCTGGGAATAATGCGATCATCCCAATTTTCTTGAATAAGAAGTAATGATTTTGCATCATTCTATCTATTGGTTATAAGTTGGTCCCTTGATCTTGTGTCATGGCCTCATAGGTTCATGATGTGGTGGTCTTTCAAACCCATGCAAAATAATATCCTATAATTCATTCGTTTGTAATTTGATTCTTATTGTAATAACCAAAATCTCATTATTTTTACCAACAAAAAGAAATATATTTTTACCAATAAAAAGAAAGAATAATTAAAAACGTTAAGTCAACACATCCAAATCGGGAAAATTTTAAACATATTTACTCTTTTCTAAAGTCAATACCATTTCGTAAAATAAAGTAAAAAGGTTAATTCAACACATCCAAATCATGTAAAATTTTAAACATCTTTACTCTTTGCTATAAAGTAAAAGGTTAATTCAACCCAAAATAAAAAATCTTGCTCCAAAATCTTTTAATATTTTTTTTAATTAATATTTGTAAAATGAATCTTTAAAGGAAAACCATATACTATGGATATATTGAAATCTCTAAAGACATAAATATTTACACATCAAACTATGTAAAAATATATCATTAAATCCAATATTAATATTAATATATTATAAATTTAATAATTTAAAATTAATACAATATTAAATTTGTTATATTATAAAATATATTAGTATATCATGATGTATATTAACTAGGATGGAAGAAAACAGATGGTGTGATAGAGGTGGAGAGATAGAGGGAGGGGAGTGAGAGGAAGGAAGAGAAAGGGAGGGAAGAAATATGAGAGCTGGACATGAGGAGAGAGGGAGGGATAAAGAAATGGAATGAGACGGAAAGAGGAGGGAAGAAGAATCACATAGAGAGAAAAAGGTGGAGAAAGAGGGAGTTACAAGGGAGAGATGGAGAGAGAGTGTATATGTCTCGGGTGAAATAGAGAGATAAAGAAGGATATAGAGAGAAGAGGCTGAGAGAAGGAAAGATAGTGATAGATTTGGATGGTGGAGAGAGATAGAGAGAGATGGAGAAATGAGGAAGGGAGACAAAGGGAGACAAGAGAGAAAGGGAGAGAGAGGAAGAAAGAGAGAAAGGATGTGAGAGATACAAGAGAGGAAGGGAGAGAAAAAGGGAGGTAAGAAGAAAGACACAGAGATTAAGCTAGAGAGAGAGAGAGGGAGTGATTAGGGAGATGGAGAGAGAGGGAGAGAGGAGCGTAGGAAGGAAGAGAGATAGAAGGGAGAGAGGGAGAGAGGAGCGTAGGAAGGAAGAGAGATAGAAGGGAGAGAGGGAGAGAGGAGCGTAGGAAGGAAGAGAGATAGAAGGGAGAGAGGGAGAGAAGGGGAAGAGAGAGAGAGGAAGAGGAAGAGGGAGAGAGAGAGAGATAGATATGGAGAAATAATGTGTATGTTTTTGGAGTGATATAGAGAGACAAAGAGATATAGATATATATAGATGGAAGTTGAAGACAGAGAAGAAGAGAGAGATAGAGAGAGGAAGAGATAGATAGATATGGTGGGATAAAGCATGTGTGTTTGTGGGGATGGATTGAGATAGAGAGACAAAGAAGGAGATATGGGGGAAGATATAGATATATATGGAGGAGGGATAGAGGGAAGAATACTTTTTGCACTAGATGCATTGATTTAAGTGTAGATGGTGATTTCTAATCCTATTTGATTTCTTGCATAGGAGATAAACAGAAGGAGATGGAAGTGGAGGAATGAAGAGAGAGAGGAGAGGAGTGAGAGGTAGAGAAGGGTAAGAGAGAGAGAGAGGGAGAAAAAAATATGGAGGGGGGAGAGAGAAGGAGAGAGGAAGGGAGATAGTGACAAGGCTGGAGGGAAAATAGAGAGAGAGACATGGTGGGGGGAGAGAGGAGGAGGAGAGAGGAGTATAGATGGAGTACAAAGAGATGGATTTCGAAGGGGAGAGAGGGAGGGAAGAAGAAATACATATAGAGAGAAAAGTGGAGTGGGAGACAGAGAGGGGGAGTGAAAAGGAAGAGATGGAGAGAGAGTGTGTATGTTTGGGCTTGAGATAGAGAGACAAATAAAGAGAGATGGAGGGATATATAGATATAGATGGAGTGGGGAAGAGAGGGAAGAAGATAAAATGAATTGAATTCATTGTAGATGGTGATTTTTAATCTTATTTGACTTCTTGCACTAGATGCATTTATTTTAGTGTAGATGTTGATTTATAATGATGTTTGATTGCTTACAGTAGATGCATTGATTTCAGTGTAGATGTGTGATATCCCTCCCCTTAATAATAAATAATAAATAATAAATAATAATAAATAATATAAATAATAAATAATAAATCACTTAAATAATAAAAATAATAAATCATAAATGATATTTTTAATATCATTTATGATTTATTAATTTTGTTATTTAAGTGATTTATTATTTATTATTTATTATTATTTTATTATTTATTATTTATTATTAAGGGGAGGTATATCACATACTCTCCCACTTTAAGGAACTTCGTCCCGAAGTTGTGTTTTTATTATTTATTATTATTATTTTTTTTTTTACTTCATGTTGCCAACACCCTCTGCTGAACTAGTATAACCAGCACGCATCGGAAGTCCCCAACACCCTAGGAAATCTCAAGGAAACTCTGTCCTTTTTCCCACTTTCGGCACCAGGCATAAGCCTGACACGATTTGTATCCTAGTCCAAGGCTAGCACCTGACTCAGACCTCATATGCCCCAAGGCAGGTATCCAGTCTAGTACTCAATGACTTCGGGCATCTCGCAAGGCTCGCCCACTCCCTCCACAACTACTAAGGTGCACGACCCCACGGATTGAAGTCCTTTACATCCCTTCCAGACTTCGGCATCCCAATCCAATAATAGGCACCTATTCTAGAACATCAAGCACTTGGCCTCCTCAAGATGGTCCCATAGCTCTTCAAGAGCTATCCATCAAGAGCTATACATAAGACAAAGGAACCACTGTCATATGTAGTTTTGATTGAGTTTCTCCCCAGACCATATGGTGTTACCTATTCTCCCTCATGCGTATGGGCTCGCACGAGATCATCAAATAAACCAGCCCTCTCAGCCTATTTGTGGAGCCCTGTCAATCATCACACCTCAACATGCAACCAATGCATTAGCTATACCATCATAGTATCATATAAAATAATCCACATGCCAAGTCTTACATGTCATTATGTAACATTCATCATTGTTAACCACAACATTATGAATAATAATGAACTGCATGCTCATGCATGTCATAAATTTGTACACAAATATCACATGCTTCACCTCATGAAATACCATCATAAGTTAGAACATCAACATATTTGCATCAAAGACATATCATGACTTCACATAATAAATGAACCACATATCACTATACATCACATCATAACCTCATGATCCCTATGCATATCATATCCATCTTGAGCATTCAATATCATTATCATAACAAATAAATAAATAAGCACCACATCTACATCATTACCCCTCATCAAAATCATGTCTAATTATCTATTTTTATATTCTAATGGGTTGTACAAGTCATATAATTGGACTCCAAGACTTGCCTTATTGCCACTTATTTTAATTAAGATTTAACTTTTTGTCTTATGCTCTTATTACATCAATACATCTTAATTTTTCACAATGGTTTCATAAACACGATTCTCCTCAATTATTTATATACATCTATAGGTCACATTCATGTCATATACGATTATTTGGTAAAGGAAACTAAATTTTTTGAGAATATTAGCAAAAAACTAATAAATATTATCTCTTACTAATAATAGAACCATTAAATTAGCCATCAAAATTTAAAATTAAAATTCCAATCCACTACCATTAACTTCACACCCCTCGAACCAAATCCATTAATAATTATGTGTAAATCAATCCTTCATTTAAAGCATTACTTCAAAACCCCAATCCAACTCATATCATATAATAAACTGAACTATTTAGTTTATGAGTTTCATTCTTTTCTATATCAAATTTTACTATAAAACTTTACAATAACTAAATTCAAACTAAACTCCTATTATAATAACTCTGAAATCCATATTTATATTTATTACAAAATGTACATTAAATACACTAAACGTTTACATGAATATCTCATTTAATTAGAAAGAAAAGATAATAATTAACTAGGACAACCCAAGAATGCACATCATATCACATAATAAAATAAACTATTTAGTTTATGAGTTTCATTCTTTTCTATATCAAATTTTACTATAAAACTTTACAATAACTCAATTCAAACTAAACTCCTATTATAATAGCTCTGAAATCCATATTTATATTTATTACAAAATGTACATTAAATACACTAAATGCTTACATGAATATCTCATTTAATTAGAAAGAAAAATAATAATTAACTAGGACAACCCAAGAATGCACATCGTTTGTACAAACCACAAAGTTTATTTTGCATTATGCATTCTAAAAAGAGGTACCCTCATTGGATATTATCGTGAAAAGTTATCAAATAATTTTAAATATAAAATATATAAATATATAAATAGTACGTTTTAATTTCTAAACATAAGACATCAAAATTTAAAAAAATTCCAAATCGAACTTTCATCACAAGTTCAAAAAACAAATGGGTCAAGTGGGCCAGTTTATTTGATGATATCCCTCCCCTTAATAACAAATAATAAAGAGTAAAAATAATAAATAATATAAATAATAAATCACTTAAATAATAAAAATAATAAATGATAAATGATATTAAAAATATATACAAAATAAAAAATAAAAATAAAAATAAAAATGGTTATTCTCTAAACAAGAATAAATAGAAATAAAACAAGAAAAAGAAGAAAATAAAACAAGATGAAGAAAAGAAAATAAATGAAACAAGAAAACTAAAAAATGAAAAAGTAAAGAAAGCTAAAAATCAAATTCGCATGTAGACACATGGAGTGTGTGCATGTCCCAGAGGGTGAGGAGGATGGGAGGCATTCCATCTTTCCGAGTTTCTATCATCTATTCTCTTGGGAGAATAGTGTTTTAAGACAAAAGATTCATTGGCAGTAGTACGTTGATTGAGGACTCGAGGGTGGCTAGTTGTAGCAAATCCTTGCACAATTGAGCCTACGGTTGGGTGGAGATTCATCCCCAAAACCTTGTCGCGGTAAGCAGACTTCAACCACAGGTAAGTGTTACTCATAGTTTGAACTTGATTAGTTAATTAATTACATGTTTATTTTGGGTTGTTACAAGATGTTGATTTCTAATCATGTTTGATTACTTGCACTAGATGCATTGATTTCAGTGTAGATATTTTCTAATTTTATTTGATTTCTTGAACTAAATGCATTGATTTAGATGTAGATGGTGATTTCTAATTCTATTTGATTTCTTGCATTAGATGCATTGGTTTTGGTGTAGATGGTGATTTCTAATCCTATTTGATTGCTTTCACTAGATGCATTGATTTCAGAGTAGATGATGATTTTTAATCTTATTTGATTTCTTGCACTAGATGCATTTATTTTAGTGTAGACATTGATTTCTAATATTATTTGATTTCTTGCACTAGATGCATTGATTTCAGTGTAGATGTTGATTTCTAATCTTATTTGATTGGTTGCCCTATATGCATTGATTATAGTGCAGATGTTGATTAATAATTTTATTTAATTTCTTGCATTAGATTCATTGATTTTAGTGTATATGCTTTCTAATTTTATTTTATTGTGTGCATTAAATGCATTGATTTCAGTGTACATGATGATTTCTAATTTCATGTAACTCAATGTATGATGGCATAAAAAAAATGATTGACAATGTGCATTGTTTTTTGTATTATAGTAATTCAACCTATTAATATTGGAGAGCAAGAGGGTTTCACTAGATGCATTGATTCTAGTGTGGATGTTGATTTATAATTTTATATGAATTTTTGCATTAGATTCATTGATTTTAGTGTTTATGTTTTCTAATTTTATTTGATTGTGTGCATGAGATGCATTGATTTCAGTGTAGATCATGATTTCTGATTTGATGTAACTCAATGTATGATGGTACAAAAAAATGATTGACAATGCGGATTGGTTTTTGTGTTATAGTGATTCAACCTATTCAAATTGGAGAGCAAGAGAGACAAGGTATGAAGTTTGCTACAATAGTTCAAGTTAAAGAATTGAATAGTTTATGATCTCAACTTTCCTTTTCATATAATCGATATGAAAAGATGTAAAAACTAAAAAATAATGTGAATATTTTGTAAGTCTCGCCACTCGTTAAAAAAAATCAAAATTACATTATTTCTTGACTTTTCCAAAACAAACTATGGATAAAAAAATTCATTAAAACTTTTGAAGGAAGTAAATTATTTCAAACATTAGCAATGAAACAAATGATTTCAAGAGTAATCTTGATGCATTAAATTACTAAAACTACTCTTCAAGGTATATTTAGTAAGAGTAATCTTGATTCAGTAAATTATTAAAACTACTCTTCAAGATATATTTAGTAAGACTAATCTTACTCTTGAAGATATATTTAGTAAGGGAACTATTAATAATTATTAATTGGAAAAGGTTGTGATACCTAAAAGTAAATGAAATAAATGTGCACTACCAATTCTCAATTCTCTGTCTAAATATTGACAATATTGTCTCCCTTATTTATCACCAACTAATTACTAACATACAATTACATACATATATAGAAATATAACACAAGAATTGTAACATTCACAAGCATTATCATTGAAATCGAAACACATAAACTCACAAACCAATCAAAGAATCAAAGCACAGACATACAAACCATTCAAGATTCTCTCCCTTCTTTATCACCAACTAATTACTAACAGACAATTACATATAGATATAGAAATATAACACAAGAATTGTAACATTCACAAGCATTATCATTCAAATCGAAACACATAAACAAACAAACCACTCAAAGCATCAAAGCACAGACAAACCATTCAATGCAAGCAACAAAAAGAAAATTAAAGAAGAGAATGATATAGTCATGTCAAAGAAAGAAAACATCATATAAATTTCAAAGTATGAAGTTTATCTCAAACATATACATAATAATGATAATCTAAAAATGTGTAATTTTTTCCCTCAACTGAAACCTACCATCTAACTCCTAATCTATCATGCGCCGAGAGGGATCAAATCCCTCGAGGTGCAAACTTTTCCTCAGAAGGTTTTCACCTCGAGGGATTTGATCCCTCTAAACACATCAAAGATCTGAAGTTAAATAGATCGAGACTCGTTTAAGTTTTTCAAATAATGGGTAACACATTTAAATAATTCTCCAGAAAACAATCCAACATCTAAACTATAAGTTCCTTAAATACTCATTTAAAAGAAAAACACAACAAAATTTTTAAATAGTTGCCTTATAATACCTTAAGCTTTGATTTTTAAAAAACGACTTGTTTGAAGCAAGTGGAACCGATGGTAAAAACACACTCTGCAAATGCGATTCGAAATCGCCTCGGCTCTCCATACTGAAACCCTTGCTTCACGTAGCGCTCAATCTTCAATCTGAAGCGCCCTGACTGATGGTCCTCTAATGACTGCACTCCCAGGAGGGGCGGGATCCTCCCCCCCTCCATACTCTGGCTCAACCTCTAACAACTCAAGGGAAATACACAATGATCCATTGCACAAATCAGCAAGCCTCCATGAAACAAAACAAGGACCAGATTCGGCTACTAATGAAGAAGAAGCTGCTGCTACATGCGATGACACTGGCAAAGATAGTGGCGGGAATGAGAAAGCTCCTAAGATACCAACAAAGGCGACTTCATCCACATGCATACCAAAAAAGGTTGAAAGAATTAAAGTCGAGCTACCCAGCGAACGAATCAATGGCGAAATTCAATTTATGAGGGATCATGCACTCATCGGCAAGTTCCTCGGATTCTGGCCTTCTGAAAAGGCCCTAAATGGCTGGATCGCTTCAAAATGGAAGCCTAAGGGACAAGTTACTTTGCAGCTTGGCCCCAAAGGCTTCTTCACGGCAATCTTTAACTGTCTGGAGGACAAATCACGAATATTTGAAGGAGGTCCGTATTTCTTTAATTCTTCTGGACTGTTCTTAAGAGAATGGAAAGAAAGATTCGATCCAGACAAGGAGGATTTCAGCTGGGCTCCTGTCTAGATATGAATGTATTCCCTTCCTGCAGAATACTGGAAGGAGGAAACTCTAAGGGACATAGGCAACAGCCTGGGGACCTTCATCAAAGCTTTTGAGGAAACTAAAACTTGCAAATACACTTCTTACGCCCGGATCTGTGTCCAAATGCACATCTCCAAAGATCTGGCAGATACGGTAAGTCTTTTCCACGACGACTTTGAGTGGATTCCATCTTTAGATTATGAGCACATTCCTTTTCACTGCAGGAAGTGCCATGAGCATGGCCATCTCTTCAGGGATTGTCCCCTCAATCCTCAACCCAAACCCTCTGTCAATGATCCAAGCACAGACTCAGAAGGCTTCATCAAAATCCCTAATCGTCGTCGTCATGCAAAGAAACCTACCCCTGCTCCTGATAGATCCAAAAAGCTAGATTCCCAGAACAGATTTGCAATACTCACCCCTAGTGAACCTTCTGAAAATCCTCCAGCTTCATCCTTGGATAACGCTGAAACACCTTCTCCCTCCAGGATCCTCAAGCATCCTCCTACTTCAGCTGACTCAGTTCCTTCAAGCCCTCTCGTCTCCCCTGCTCATAAGATATCTGATCCAGAAAATGCAGCACAACCTTCTTCAATGGATCTGGAAGCGGCTCTAATCCTTAGTACTCAGGACAATAATCCCAGGGAAGAACAAAACATGCCCTCAAAAATGGATGAAGATCCAGAGAGTATCAGCTTAGAAGGTTTAGACATACTCATGCTCGAGACAGCCTGCAAACAAAAAGAGTATAACTCAATCCCTCCATGGGAAATTGAAAGGCTAGAAGGAGTTCTCAGCAAAGCACATCACAACAAATTCTTAGGAATACAAGCAGGAAGCCCTTGGGATGGAAAGAAAATCCTGAAAGAAACAAAAAAAAGAGGGTGCAAAACGGACCTACAGAGGACCATCATACTAGGAGAACTGCTCATGGAATCGGGAAGATTCCCTAAGCTGACAAAGTACTACAAATCTCAACCCCATAGTTCCTCATGAAGCTTCTCTCCTGGAATGTAAGAGGTTTGAACAGTGCTTCCAAACATAGAATGTTAAAAAATGTGATACAGCAAGAAAAGCCCTCCATAGTTTTTCTTCAAGAAACAAAAAGCAACAGTACCACCTTAGAAAAGATTCTGAGAAAGATCTGGGCCGGCTGCAGCTCCGTCACTGTGGATGCCTCAGGTGCATCGGGGGGACTAGCGATCATCTGGAACCCACAACTTCTCAGTCTTCACGATTTCCACGCTTCTCATTTCTTCATCCAAGCCACTTTTCATCTCACACGAACAGACATTCATGGACACCATTCAAATGTCTACTTCCCGCAACAATTGAATCAGAAACTGGAGCTTCTGGATACTCTCACGACTCTGAATTCTAACAGACAATTTCCACTCTGGGTTGGAGGGGGCGACTTCAACATCATCAGAGCCCTGGAAGAAAAAAGAGGCGGTGTTGAGCCTCAAACCTGCATTTATTTACACATCCTCTCAGCCTCCTTTTCCTATTCATTTCCTTCTTTTGCCACTCATTCCCTCCATCAAATTGCTCAAATCATTGTATTTTAGGACTTTTTACATGGTTTGCTAATTATGCTAATGACTGTTGTTGGTTTAGAATTTTGGTTCAAAGTGCTGCGTTTCCGCAGCTCACACAGGGTTTCCGCAGCTGATCCCGGTTTCCGCAGCCAACCCCGGATTCCACAGCTGTTTTATTAAATGATATGTTCCAGGTGTCCTCCAGGAAGAAGAGCCACATGGGCAAGTTCGTGGAACTGAGGACATGGTGTGTGTCCTTCTAGCTCACCCAAACCAGTCATAAAAACCCTTGGTCAACGAGGAGGCAAATACGGTCAACAGAAGTCATTGGCGGTGGCACGGCTCTGCGTGTTCTATTTTGGAGCACGTGAAGAACAGGTGGCATCTTCCTCAGCCACGAAGACAGTGGGAAACCTGAATCCAACAGCAGATTGAATGCCCACAACGACCGTTGCCTAAATCTGAGGACACAGCAAGATTACGTGTTTTTACACAGCTGCTTGAATAACTTAGTTTTCGTTAAGTTAGTTTGCTTTCCTCTGTTATAAATAAAGCGTCTTTGAACGCTGGATAGTTAGTCGTTGCTGTAATCGTTTTGTCATTTTGAGCTCCCCACTGTACTTGACATTTTGATGTTTAATCTATGAGAAGACTGTTTTGTTTCTAAGTGTGTAACTGCTCTTTGGATTGGCTGAAGTAGGCAGAGGGCCCCTGTTTGCGGCATCCACTGTACAGTAGTTTTACTTTTAATTTCCAGCATTTCTTTTTCTTGTTTCATGTATAATAGCTGTACAGATGTCTTTTAATTGCTGCGTTTTCAACATGTATAATAGCTGTACATAAACTTTGAATTCTACTGATTTACATTTCTGCACTTTTTGTTCATGACTGATCAGTGTGTTATGCAGGTTTCTTAGGCGAGCCCGGGACAGTTTTCTTTTCTTTTCTTTGTGCAACTAGTGGCATGTGTGATCATCTTGTCTAGGCTGCTGACCTTTATTTTTCTGCAGTTTGATTTTCATTAGTATCATTTCTTTAACTTGCACTTTACTTTCTGCTCAGTAGTTATCAAGTTGTTCATCTATTGATGGTTCTTTTTCCATAATCCAATATCTTTATTGAGAGCCAAAATATCACTTAGTGCAGCTTGGTTTATTTTGCTTTAAGACTCACATTGCTGACCTGTTCATAATTGTTCTCACATGATTAAGAAAAGGTTAAAATAGTGTGATTTGTCTCACTTAGATTTCACATAGATTAGATTTTAACGAAGAGTTAAAATAGTGTAAAGTAGTTGTTCTTGCTTTTCATTGATTTAATATAGATTTCATTTTCATTTTCATCAGCTGCAGAGATACTGGGCCGATGCCATTAGTCCTTTATTTGATTTTCAGCTTTGATTTTATTTCAGTTATTGTTCAAGTTTTCTTTTAGAATACTCTTTAAGTTTCAAGAAATCACTTAGAAATCATCACAATCACCCACATTCACTCGCTTTATTACATATCCATCACATCATATTAGGAAAGATACAATCAAAAACAAACTAAAAAGATAAAAACGACAAAAGATTAAGAAAACAGTTACCTAAGTACATATAGTACACCTCACTTCATCAGCTTACGAGCCCCGGGTTGACATTTAAAAGTTGCAATTTAGACATCACTAAATTGACCAAACATTTTGGCGCCGTTGTCGGGGAAGTGAAATTAGGTAGCCAATTCTTAAAAAAAAAAAAACAAGAAAATTTCAAGGAAGGAAAATTGATAACCTCTCAAAGTATGCTCTCCTCTTGCACTTAATGTGATCTGGAGGATCAGAAAAGAGAAAGTTATTGGTTTTATAGTTTCTTGAGTATGCTCTGTTCTTGCACCTAGAGTGATCTGGAAGATCAGAAAGAGAATTATTACCCCGACTTGAAGGAAAATAAAAAAATGACATGCATAGAGCAAGAGATTCTAGGGGAAGGTTTTTAGCTAGAGCCAAGAGTTCGATTTTTACAAGTCCGTCTACTTCAAGGAATAGACAAGAGACACCTCCATCATCTCCAACTTACACTCCTAGCCCTAGGATTCCTGGAATTCAAGAGGCAATAGTTGACTCTCCCACACCATCTATCGAATCTGAATCAGAAAGAGACCCTTTTCTTCCTTCCATAGGAGGACAAATTGTAATTGAAGAAGTAGAATCATTTGAAGAAGAGGGAGAAATTCCTTCTCGTTCAACCTTAGTAGAGGAACCGGAAAACTCTGAAGTCTCCGGGGAGACTACCATGACAGAAGAAGGAGCACCTGGATTTGGTAGAGGTAGAGGTAGAGGAGGAGGAGGAGGAGGAGGAAACAATGGAGGAGGTCGAGGTAACATTGGGGGAAATAGGGATGGAGATAACTCATTCGGATTTCTTATAGTCGATGAGGACTCCCGAGCCACCATGAAAAATATCTCACCATCTGTCCTCCCAAACTTCCATGGGATGAGAAATGAGGACCCTGAAACATTTCTATTTGAGTTTGAAGTCGTTTGTTGAACTTATGATTATCTGGATGACTCTCAAAAACTCAAACTGTTTCCTTCAACATTGAAAGGAGCAGCCTTGAAATGGTTCATGGGATTACTCACTCAATCCATTAGGTCTTGGAATGATATGAAACAGGCATTTTTGGATAGGTACCTGGACTATTGTATGCCCACCAATCAGAAGGATGAGGTATTCAAAATGATGCAAAAAGAAGATGAAAATTTGGAGGATTTGCTTGAAAGATTTCAATACAACTTGAAAAGAGCAAAAATGAACAACTTAGATGAGGAGACCTTAAAAGCCCTTCTATTGAAATCCATTAGAGATGAATGGATAGATATTTTGAACATGATGGGGAAAGGAGATATATCTCAACTTTCACTCAATGATATAGCAGAACTATGTGTCCATCTCTCAAGGGGGAAGTCTAAAACTCAAAAAGGGCCTAGAGATCCTTCTCTCATCAGAGCAAACAAATCTGCAACTGGATCAGTAAGTAGGGCTGAGATTGGCAATATGCTTGATGAATTTAAAACTGATATCTTAGGAAGTCTTAGTGAACAACTAGACACCCTTAAGATTCACAATAAGCAGAAAGCAGAAGCTGAGGCTTTGGCCATCTTTTGCCCAAAGTGTAGGAAGAAACATGCTCTAAGGGAATGTCCCTTGGATGCAAAAGTTGTAGAGACATGTGTAATTTGTTCAGAGAATCATGAGACCAAGGATTGTCCTTCAATCCCTGGGCTCAAAGTTGTCTTTCAAGAAGATCCAAATACACTTGAATCTCTCTGTTTTGTAGCAAGGAGACCTTGGCAGGGGCAACAAAATCAAGGGTTTAACAACTCTATGAATTTTCAACCCCCACCAAATTGGAATCCTTGGCAACAACCTTGGTCCCAACCTCAAAATCCTTTTCAATCATGGGTACAAGGTATGCAAAATCCTTATGGGAGATTCGCTCAATTTTACCAGTATCCTCCATCTTTTCAAAATCAACAAGCTCCACAACTATCATTGCCATTTCAACAACAACAACAACCTTCTCAACAGAATCCAAATTCTCAACTCTTGCTTCCATTCCAACAGAAGTCAAATCAACTTCCTTCTCAGCCATTGCCAAACCCCAATAATAAAAATCCTCAAACTGCTTACATGTTGGAAGGTCAACCATTTCCTACCTATATGATTGTTCCTCTCAATGAAGTACAACTCAGATCAGGTAGAGTCTTAGATAAGCCTTCTATAAATGATCAAAAGCAAAGCATTTTTGAAGAAGAATCTCTTGAAGCCAATAAGGGTTCTGAAGTATCTCTTCAAAACCCAAATACTCAAAAAGAAAAAGAAAAAGAAAAAGAATTAACCCCCACAACTCCCATAGTTGAGCAACCTGCATCTTTATCCACACCTCCTTTTCCTGAAAGATTACAAATTGACAAAGGAGTGGAAAAACAAATTTGGTTGCCTGACTATAATTTTCTAGATGAATTGAAGAATGTCTGTATCAAGATTCCCTTGTTACAAACCATTAAGGAAGTTCCTATTCTAGCAAAAATAATAAAGGAGTTGAGCCTTAAAAGACCAGGAAGGAAACCAAGAGATACCAGAAGGATCCACCTGGTAGGAAAAATTGCAGATATCATGATGGGAAAAATTACTATACAGAAATATGTATATCTCGGTAGTCCAATTGTCAAAACGCATATCAATGGGGTAGAAATACCAAATACTTTGATTGATTTAGGGGCTGCTATTAACATTATGAGTAGACAGACTATGGAACAGCTAAAACTTCCTAATCATCTTTTTACACCTACTTTATTGCAATTGGCAGATCGATCAATTATTAAACCGGATGGTGTATTGGAAGACATTCCAGTCTCCCTAGACTCTTGGGAATATCCAGTGGATTTTATGATTTTAACTCCCAAGAGTAATCTAGGAGGACATCCTCTTATTTTAGGAAGACCTTGGCTAGCCACAGCTGATGCTTTCATAAGTTGTAGGTCTGGGGATATGTATATTTCTGATGGTAATTCGACAAAGAAGTTCAATCTTTATCCTCCAGCAAAAGGAATTATAGAAATAGGGGATAATGAGTGGGTTGATGATGAAGATACTATACAACCTGTCTTTACCATTTCTGAGATTAGTGAAGATAGTCAAATTCTGAACACATTAGAAAACTTTGAACCATCTTCAGAATATGACTCCACACAATTTCAGTTGGATTCTGACATTGAGTGTCTATCATCTAGACAATTGTCTCTTTTCTCTATGGAAGAGTTTGGTAGTTCTTCCATTGAGGTTTTTTCAGGAAAAGCATTGAATATTAACAGAAAATTGGAAAAATCACAACAAGGGTAGCTAACCAAAATCTTGCAAAAACATTCTACTGCATTTGCATGGGAGTATACCGATATGAAAGGTATTGATCCTAAGACTTGCATTCATCACATCTACATTGAGGAAAACAATAGACCAATCAGACAACCTCAAAGAAGGATGAATCCAAACCTTAGGGAGATAGTGAAAGAAGAGCTCCAAAAGTTACTTAATGTAAACTTCATTTACCCCATTTCAGATAGCCGGTGGGTTTCCCCTTTGGTTATAGTACCTAAAAAGAATGGTAAATGGAGGGTTTGCATTGATTACAGGGAATTGAACAAAGCAACTTTGAAGGATCACTTTCCTTTACCCTTTATTGATCAAGTATTAGATACTTTAGCAGGCAAAAAGTATTTCTCATTTTTGGATGGTTTTAGTGGTTACAATCAAATTTAGGTAGCACCTGAAGATCAGGACAAGACCACATTTACCTATCCATGGGGAACTTTTGCTTACTGAGTACTTCCTTTTGGATTATGTAATGCACCTGCAACATTTCAAAGGGCAGTACTAGGAATCTTTTCTGATCTAATTCATGATTGTGTAGAGGTCTATATGGATGATTTTACAGTTTATGGTAATTCATTTGAAGAGGCATTAGAAAATTTGGAAAAAGTCCTTATAAGATGTAAAGAAACAAATCTTTCATTAAGTCATGAAAAATGTTTTATGATGTTTACTGAAGGGATTGTTTTAGGACATCATATTTCAGGAGATGGAATTAAAGTTGATAGATCAAAAGTTGAAGTCATCTCCAAGTTACCTATTCCAAATTGTCAAAAAGATGTTAGAAGTTTTCTTGGATTTACTGGATATTACAGAAGATTTATTGAAAACTTCACCAAGATAGCATCTCCGCTCTTCAAGTTACTTACAAAAGAGTGTGAATTCAAGTGGGATCCTGACTGTCAATCTGCATTTGAAACTCTAAAAACAAGAATATCTGAAGCACCCATTTTGAGAGGGCCAAATTGGAAACTTCCTTTCCATATTTCTACAGATGCTTTAGACGCAGCTCTAAGAGCTGTGTTGGGTCAAAAGGATTTAGTTCCTTATGCCATTTACTATACCAGTAAAAATTTGACTCCCACTGAGTTAAATTATACTGTAACTGAAAAAGAGTTCTTAGCCGTTGTTCATGCAATCAACAAGTTTAGACATTATATAACAGGCTATGAAACTTTTGTCCATACTGATCATTCTGCAATTAGATATCTCATGAACAAACTTGTTACTAATGGCAGAGTCACAAGATGGCTTTTAATTTTACAAGAATTCAATATTACTGTGTTAGATAGACCGGGAAAACAAAATACAGTAGTTGATTTCTTGTCTAGAATCCAAAATACTAACGAAGATTCTCCCGTAGAGGATAAGTTTCCAGATGAATATTTGTTTCCAGTAACTACTAAAACTCCTTGGTATGCAGATATTGCTAACTATTTGGTTACAGGGAAGCTACCTCCACACTTATTTCCTAATGAGAAAAGGAAAATCATTCAGGAGAGTTCAAAGTATTCATGGATTTCTAATGAATTGTTTAAAACAGGGCTAGATTGTGTGATCAGAAGATGTGTTCGGGAAGATGAAATTCCTGACATCCTTAAGGCATGTCATGATGAACTGTGTGGTGGACACTTTGCTGACAAGAGGATGGCCTATAAAATCCTTTCTTTAGGATATTATTGTCCTTCTCTCTTCAAAGATGCAAAACAATATGCTAGAAGGTGTGACAGCTGCCAAAGAATTGGGAGACCAACCCTTTCAAATGAAATGCCATTACAGCCACAGGTAATCATCGAACCCTTTGAGAAATGGGCTTTAGATTTTGTTGGACCTATTAATCCACCATCTAAACAAAAGAAGTATATATTGGTCTGCACTGATTATGTTACTAAATGGGTAGAAGCCAAGGCATTGCCTTCTGCCACTGAAAATTCAGTTGTTCAATTTCTTTTTGAGGATATTTTTACTCGTTTTGGTGTCCCAAGAGAAATTGTGACAGATCAGGGAAGTCAATTTACATCTAACTTGATGGAAAAGCTGATGGAAGAATACAAAATCAAGCACAGAAAATCTACTCCATACCATCCGCAAGCAAATGGTCAAGTGGAATCCACAAACAAAGTTCTTAAGAGCATCATCACCAAGACTGTTCATCTTCACAAAAGAGATTGGGCAGAAAGGCTTCCTGAAGCCTTATGGGCCTATAGAACTACATGGAGGAACACAACAGGACATTCTCCCTATGAACTTGTTTATGGGAAAGAAGTCTTGCTCCCCATTGAGTTCCAAGTCAAGACCTTCAAGATGGCAGTTCAGTTAGGGATGAATCTATCAGAAGCCCAAAAGCACAGAATGGAGCAGCTGAATGAGCTAGATGAAATAAGACAAGATGTAATTTTAAGGACCGATCTAGTTCAGCACCAAAGAACTAAGTGGCATGACAGATATATCAAAGAGAAGAAGTTTCAAAAGGGAGATTGGGCGTTACTGTTTGATTCAAAATTTAAAGACTTCAAAGGAAAATTTCAAACTCATTGGCTTGGACCATATAAGATTGATGAAGTCTTTAGCAATGGAGCAGTTCGAGTCAAGACTATTGATGAGTTTCAAACTCCTCTCATTGTGAATGGCCACCGATTGAAAATTTATCATAAGCCACTCTCAAAAGAGGACTTTGTCAAAATTTTTCAAGAGAATTCTGCAATGAGGCTGGTGGAGAAGAATTCTTCTCCTCCATCAGCCTAGTCTCTGTTTCTTTCTGAAAAAAAAAAAAAAAAAAAAAAAAAAAAAGTGTATAAGCCTGAAAACCAATCCCAGATTGTCGGTCTTATACAGAAAATATGGAGTGAAAATCAGGGACACCTGACACTCCATATTTTCCAAAAAAAAAATCTCTCTTTCTCTCCATCTTCACTCCACTTCACTTGTCATTTCCATCTTCACCTCCATCTCATCTTCATCTTCATTCCACTTCACTCCATTCCATTTCCATTTCATTCCATTCCATCAATAAAAGTCCCTCTCAGGACTATTTCATTCAGTTAGTTCTTTTTCCTAACTAAGTTTGTGCAGCTAAAGGGGAGTGGTCTTAGTTTCCGCAGCTGGGAACCATTTCCGCAGCTCGCACCAGTTTCCGCAGCTCGAAATGATTCCACAACCAGCACACTCTGTCTCTACAGCAGCACTCTGTTTTCAAAAATCACAGTCAGAGGTATCATCATCACCAAGGATAGCAAGGATATGAGGCATCTGCAAGATCAAAAAGCAATAATGGGTCAGCAACCTTAATCAACAAATGGCAAACTTATGAAGGTATGATCAAAATCTTTTCCAAACAACAATTTAATGTCATTTTATGCATAGTTATTAAATCGTGGAAAGAGCCACTAAATGCAATGATTCGGCAAGATCATCCCACTCCTCCTCCA
Organism: Pinus tabuliformis; assembly: GCA_031772625.1. Lineage (NCBI taxonomy): Eukaryota > Viridiplantae > Streptophyta > Pinopsida > Pinales > Pinaceae > Pinus > Pinus tabuliformis. The sequence goes on along the minus strand of CM062819.1, from coordinate 1,747,173,228 downwards.
CGATAATGCTTCATCCACCTCATACCTTTCTAACGGTTCCATAATCACTCTTAATTCAAACTCGAAATGGGGCTGCGCTTTCATTTATTGGCCGTACCTCTGTGACGTAACCCAATGTACCACGGCTCTCCTTACCATCATTTCCGCAGCCAACGCTGAGACGTGTGCGTAAGCCACCCGACTCTAAAGGATTCGGCCGTTATTCCATCTACTTATCACTCCATTTCCGCATGCATTGAACTCATTTCTCGTGTTTGTCTTCTACTCCCTCGTACTCACACCATTTCCACTCTCATTTTCGCTGCAAACTCCACAGCTCTGTTTCAAACCCCGATTACAGTTCTGCAATACGCCTTGCATTACGTTACGGCTACTCCACTTACAGCCGTAATCCACCTGTTTTTTTTCCCGTAAGCATCCTCCTTGAGCATCCACACACAGTCCAAGCTTCAGCCGAAGTTGAGAGCCGAAGATGGGGAAGCTGCTTAGAGCTGAACCTGAGGGTCCGAAGTATTTAGAAGGGTATCCACAGATGAAGGAAGCATTAAAGAAAGCAAAGTGGTTGAAGTTTATTCAAAAATTCAGAGGGTATAATAAGGAGGTAATGAAAGCATTTGCTCGATCTTTCAATGGACACACCGTGGAAGTAGGGGACCTGCAATTCACAATAACAGAGGCCACCATAGCAGCAGCAACCAGTTTACCACAAGAGGGAGACAGATGGTTTAAGAATAGAGGGCTGGAAGATCAGGGATGGAAAGACATGCTTAAGAACCTAGGTATGGACACTTCAATATTCACTAAAGGGATTCATGTGCATGTAATTAAGGAAGAATGGACTGCATTGTTATTACTTGTTCAAAAGTTTATCACATGTGAGGGCCGCTTTGGCATTATGTATATGTACCATGCAAAGATTATGATGAATTTCATGGAAGGCCATGCCCTCAATTTACCCTACTTTCTGTTAGCAAGCCTGAAGAAAATGAGCTCCACTGTCCAGAAAAATATAGGCCATATTGAACCCCACTTGTATCATCACGGGTTCATTAGAATTCTCATAGAAGAGCAATTGAAGAATAACAAGGATACATGGGAAAAGTTTCTAATCAGAAACCATTTCCAAGAGGTGACTGAAGCCTCTAGCAGTTCCCTTAGAATCCCAAAAAGAAGTAGAAGAAGAGAAAGAGATGTTGCAGCCCAAGATCCTCCTACAGTAGAAACTCAGGAAACTGCTCAAGAAGAAGAGAAAGAGGGAGATAAAACCAAGAAACAGAAAAAGGATAAAGGGAAAACAATTTTTCAAGAATCATATCCATCACCTGAACCTTCAGTAGAAGAAGACTCTCAAACCTTGGCTAATAGACTAGCACAACTTCAAGCTGTTGCCCTCTCAAGGAAGAAACAGAAAGAAAAACAGAGTGCCCAGCAAAAGAGCACTAGTGCACAAGTGAGAAGAAGCAGTAGACTTAAAGAAAAAATGAGTGTGACTAAAGAAAAACAATCACATTTCATTGATTTGGGAGAAGGTACACCTGAAAAGGCTCCAACTCAGCTTGACCTTGAGTCGAGTCCTCCACGTGTTGAGTCCACTCCTCCACGTGAAGAGAGTCCCTTTCAGCCAGAACCTCAAACAGAATTTGATTTTGAACATAGCCCAAGAAGAACACTTGAAATTGACCCTGACCAGCAGGAGGTATACAATTATTTGGAGACCTTGGAGCAATCAGTTGCAGGTCCAAGCACTATATTGCCTCTTGATGAACAGGTCCAATCTTTAAAACAGGAGGTGTTTGAGCTAGAAGTCCTGAACCGGCATATTAAACAAGAAAACGAAGCATTGAAAGAACAAAGCAAGGTGGACAAAATTGTCCATGACAATACCATGCTTCACTTAGGACTCTGGCAGAAGAAGAACAGAAAATTGAAGAGAAAATGTAAGAAGCTGAGCAGGGCATTGATCAATTTGAAATTCAGGTGTTTAGTCAAGAAACCAAGGACAATTTTGGCAGCAAGGAGAAAGAGAAGAAGGCTAGATGTTTTGGCAGAAGCATCTGAGCACATGGATTGAAAAACAATGACAAAGTTTTGGTTGCATGAGGACATGCAACACCTTCACAGAGGGGGTATGTTGAGCCTCAAACCTGCATTTCTTTACACATCATCTCAACCTCCTTTTCCTATTCATTTCCTTCTTTTGCCACTCATTCCCTCCATCAAATTTCTCAAATCATTGTATTTTAGGACTTTTTACATGGTTTGCTAATTATGCTAATGACTGTTGTTGGTTTAGAATTTTGGTTCAAAGTGCTGCGTTTCCGCAGCTCACACAGGGTTTCCGCAGCTGATCCCGGTTTCCGCAGCCAACCCCAGATTCCGCAGCTGTTTTATTAAATGATATGTTCCAGGTGTCCTCCGGGAAGAAGAGCCACATGGGCAACTTCGTGGAACCGAGGACATGGTGTGTGTCCTTCCAGCTCACCCAAACCGGTCATAAAAACCCGTGGTCAACGAGGAGGCAAATACGGTCAACAGAAGTCATTGGCGGTGGCACAGCTCTGCGTGTTCTGTTTTGGAGCATGTGAAGAACAGGTGGCATCTTCCTCAGCCACGAAGACAGTGGGAAACATGAATCCAACAGCAGATTGAATGCCCACAACGACCGTTGCCTAAATCCGAGGACGCAGCAAGATTACGTGTTTTTACACAGCTGCTTGAATAGCTTAGTTTTCGTTAAGTTAGTTTGCTTTCCTCTGTTATAAATAAAGCGTCTTTGAACGCTGGATAGTTAGTCGTTGCTGTAATCGTTTTGTAATTTTGAGCTCCCCACTGTACTTGACATTTTGATGTTTAATCTATGAGAAGACTGTTCTGTTTCTAAGCGTGTAACTGCTCTTTGGATTGGCTGAAGTAGGCAGAGGGCCCCTGTTTGCGGCAGCCACTGTACAATAGTTTTACTTTTAATTTCCAGCATTTCTTTTTCTTGTTTCATGTATAATAGCTGTACAGATGTCTTTTAATTGCTGCGTTTTCAACATGTATAATAGCTGTACATAAACTTTGAATTCTGCTGATTTACATTTCTGCACTTTTTGTTCATGACTGATAAGTGTGTTATGCAAGTTTCTTAGGCGAGCCCGGGACAGTTTTCTTTTCTTTTCTTTATGCAACTAGTGGCATGTGTGATCATCTTGTCTAGGCTGCTGACCTTTATTTTTCTGCAGTTTGATTTTCATTAGTATCATTTCTTTAACTTGCACTTTACTTTCTGCTCAGTAGTTATCAAGTTGTTCATATATTGATGGTTCTTTTTCCATAATCCAATATCTTTATTGAGAGCCAAAATATCACTTAGTGCAGCTTGGTTTATTTTGCTTTAAGACTCACATTGCTGACCTGTTCATAATTGTTCTCACATGATTAAGAAAAGGTTAAAATAGTGTGATTTGTCTCACTTAGATTTCACATAGATTAGATTTTAACGAAGAGTTAAAATAGTGTAAAGTAGTTGTTCTTGCTTTTCATTGAGTTAATATAGATTTCATTTTCATTTTCATCAGCAGCAGAGATACTGGGCCGATGCCATTAGTCCTTTATTTGATTTTCAACTTTGATTTTATTACAGTTATTGTTCAAGTTTTCTTTTAGAATACTCTTTAAGTTTCAAGAAATCACTTAGAAATCATCACAATCACCCACATTCACTCGCTTTATTACATCTCCATCACATCATATTAGGAAAGATACAATCAAAAACAAACTAAAAAGATAAAAACGACAAAAGATTAAGAAAACAGTTACCTAAGTACATATAGTACACCTCACTTCATCAGCTTACGAGCCCCGGGTTGACATTTAAAAGTTGCAATTTAGACATCACTAAATTGACCAAACAGGCGACAGAATGAAATTAGAAGGAGACAGTCTTGGCTTTTGTAATTTTATTCAAAATAATCACCTCATAGACATTCACACCTCAAATGGAGTCTATACCTGGTCCAATAAATGCAGTGGTCCTCAGCACATTGCCTCAAGACTGGATCGCTTTCTTATTTCGAACAATGCCATACACCTTGGAGGGCATTTTCAGGCCTCTATTGTGCCCCACGGAGGATTCGACCACTGGCCCATTCTGCTGCAATGGGCACGCCCAAGCACAAAAAGCAACAGACCCTTTCGATTTGAGGCGTTTTGGTTTACCAAACCCAATTTCAAATCAGTGGTGAAGGAGGCATGGAAAACCTTCAAACCCTCTAAAGGAATCAAAATGTTCCAATTTCAACAGAAATTGAAAAGCCTCAAGTAGGTTCTCAAAAATTGGAATCATACTCAACTCGGCAATATATTTGAGCAGTGAAAAAAATTGGAGCAGCAAATGTGCACTTTACAACAAAAAATTTTTATGGAGGGGTGAACAGGAGACAGAGTGCACCAGGAGCAGATCCTCTGGATTGAAATCGAGACATGCAGACAGCAGGAAGAAACTCTATGGTAGCAGAAATCTCGCGTTCGCTAGCTAAAGGAGGGGGAGAAAAACACGAAGTTTTTTCACAGATCCGCTATCCAGAGGAGGATGCACAATAATATAGCTTTCATAAACAACAGGTAGGGGGAAAAATTAGAAAAGCATGAAGAAATAGAAAAGGAATTCCAAGAACACTTCCAGGAAATCCTTAAGGAACAATCAGAAAGTAGAGATCAGGCTATTAAAAAAATTACACAGCTCATCCCTAAAATAATTACGGAAGACCACAACAAACAGTTGCTTCAACCTATCTCAATGAAAGAAGTGGAAGAGGCCATTGCTCAAATCAAAGATGTCTAAGCACCAGGTCCTGACGGGTTCACAGCAAATTTTTTTCATGAATTTTGGGAGTTGATTAGCACAGAAGTTTGGGAATTAGTGGAGGAATCACGGATAATGCATTGGATTCTCCCTTCGCTTAACTCCACCTTCTTAGCATTAATTCCCAAAGGGGCTGAGTCAAACACGCTCGAAAAATACAGGCCTATTGCACTATGTAACGTCATCTATAAACTTATTTCCAAAGTCTTAGCCAACAGGCTCAAACCCCTTCTCCCACTCCTAATCTCGCAGGAGCAGACTGGCTATGTAGAGGGAAGACAAATAATGGACGGCATAATCCTCTCAAACGAGGTGATTCATTCACTGAAGCTTCTAAAAAAGCCAAGTATGATTCTAAAGCTTGATCTTTCAAAAGCATTTGATAAACTCAGTTGGTCTTATATACAACAGATGCTACTGGCGTTTAGATTTAATGCAACATGGACTAGATGGATTATGAACCTCATCTCTTCACCCAGCTTCTCAATCCTGCTCAATGGTTCTCCCTCCAAGCCCTTCCACCCCTCTCGTGGAATCCGTCAAGGGGACCCCCTCTCCCCTTTTCTTTTTGTTCTAATGGCTGAAGGCCTCAACCGTTTGCTCCACTCAGCTATCTCTTCTCAAACCCTGAAAGGCATCTCTCTTCATGGTCTTCACCCTTTGTCTCACCAACAGTTTTTTGATGACACCATGCTCTTTGGACACCCTTCATCTCAAGAAGCCTCTGCTTTCTCTCTTTTCTGAAGCCTCTGGCACCTCTATCAATGCCACCAAATCCCAACTTTTCTTCTTTCATACTCCAGCCTCCACTCAAAGAAACATAGCAAGAATTTTGGGATACTCCATTGCAACTCTCCCCTCGAAATATCTGGGAGCTCCTCTCCTGGACTCGGCTATTAAAACTGCCTCCTAGAGAACCCTCATAGACAAGCTGGAATCTAGGCTATCCTCATGGACTTTTCGCTCGCTCAATATGGCCAGTAGACTCATCCTCATAAAATCCATTCTCCAGGTAATGCCCCTATATCTCTTTTCTATTTTAGCTGCTCCAAAATGGGTTCTTAAAAGAATCCGAAATCTGCAATCGGCGGGTTAGGATTGAGAGATCCCCTCCAAAGTAACAACACAATGGGAGCCCGAGTTTGGTGGAACTGGCTCTCCAAGCCACACACTCCCTGGGCTCGTCTTTGGCAAGAAAAATATGTACCTAGATGCCAATGGAAAGATCTTATTAGAATCTGCCCTACAACTCTCGGTTCCCTGATCTGGAATGCGGCCAAGCTCCACAATGCCTTCATACAGGAACACAGCTTCTGGGAAGTGCACTCGGGTACCTTAGCTCGATTTTGGGAGGATTCATGGCAGCAACTCCCAAAACTAGCGTCTCTCTTTCACAAGCCATTGTGGCAGGCTCACATGCAGCATGATGACCTCATCAATGTTCATCATTTCTAGTAACAACAAACATCTCACGATTTTCATTGCTGGAAATCAGCAAGCACTTGGCAGGCCAACTGGCAAGGCGAATCCTATACAGAGGTAGAGCAGGAGCTGAAACAAAGGAAAATCAAGCAATCTGATCAACAGGACAAGCTCCGCTGGGGTCACACGCCTAAGGGTATGTTTACCACGAAGGAAGCACATCACCTACGCTACACTCCCACGCAGGCAAACAAAGACAAACTCTGGGACCAAGTATGGCAACCAGGTTTATGGCCCAAGGTCTCGACTTTCTTATGGCTGCTAGGCAAACAGCGCATTCTCACATGGGACAAGCTGCAAAAACGAGGCTTCATAGGACCTTCGAGATGTCCTAACTGTAACCTCAACGCAGAAACAACTGTGCATCTAATGGATACTTTTCCTCTTTCTACTCTCCTATGGGAGAAAATTGATAACTGTAACAGAAGATCTGGCAGAAGACAAAAAGACACTGCAGAAACTATCAGAAACTGGCCAAGGCATCCCTTTCAAAGCTCTTTGTTAAACTCGCTATGGAACCCCATCCCAGGCTTTGCTTATTGGATATTATGGAAAGAGAGAAACAATAGGGTCTTCAACAACTCCAGCAAGCCTATCGACACTCTATGGCTTCTCCTCCAGCACAATCTCCGAGAGACTCTGGCATTAAGACAATGGCAATCGGCGGACTTGCCAGAACTCCCTCAGGAACGCCTTATCTTAAATGCCTGGAACATGGACTTTTCCACTCCGGTCCAAATCAACCCCTGTTCCCCGTCCAGCTCTGCCTCTCCTCTATTCTGGGCTCCCCCTGCTCCCAATTCGTTCAAATTAAACTTTGATGGCGTGGCTAAGGGAAACCCAGGACCCGCTGGTTACGGAGGAGTCTTCAGAGATGAAATAGGCACAATTAGACACATTTATCACGGCAATATCGGCATCGACACCAACAATGCAGCGGAGCTGGAAGGAATCTGGAAAGGTATCTGCATTGCAGAGCAAGAAAACATGTATCCTCTTGAGGTTGAAGGAGACTCCCTCATAATAATAGAAGCGGTCATCAGAATCCAGGCAGGTTCCCCAGCTTCCAAAATAGCCACAAGTTGGAGATTACTCAGCAGATTGGAACAGATGGAGGAAACACTGAGAATGCCCCGAAGCATCAATTTCAGGCACATAAGACGCACAGCCAACAAAGTGGCAGACAGAATGGCCAACCACGGGGTCAGTCAGCAGACTCACAACTTCTCAGGCCCTCTCAGTGATACAAATGATGAACAGCTACAGAAGGAATGCATCGCTCTGGCACATCAGGACTTTTCAATCCAAGCACAGAGGCGCTGATCGGAAAGCTAGCAGGATAAGGTCGAAGATGTCAGGCAATGGGTTACATACAGGGGCCATGGCAATGGCTCAAAACGGGCCACGCAAGTCAATGAAGGCGGTCCTCTTCTATTTACACAGGCCCACCTCTGAGCTGGAGAACGATCTTAGCTGGCAGCGTAATGTTGGTAAGGGGGACAGACTGAAACACTCCCTTCCACCGAATGGACAGTGCAAGCGTCAGGCGCATACAGGTCTCAGCCACGACATGCGCAAACCGGATTGTAATTTCCAAACGCATCCTGATCTAACGCATCTCTGTCATGCTGATCTAATGCAACTCTGTCATATGCGTATGCTAAAAAGCCATGGTACTGGCTTGATTTTTCCAGGTTGCGGCCTGTTGAAAAATACTCTGTTTTTTCTTCTTAATATAGATTTAGTCCAATTTAGAAAAAAAAAATACCTTAAGCTTCTCATTTAAAAAAATAAATAAATAAAACCTACTTCCTCCAAATTACTTAGTCCACATAAGTCTAACATTCATTCATAACCTCAACATTATTTACAATTTCGTTATTTATTATACATGTATTATTTATTTCATCGTTCTAATAATTAAAAACTATATATTATTTCATAAAACAAAAAGCTTGGAACCTTCCATTTAATCCATTTTGTGAGGGTCTGTTTCACACTTTCTCCTATTCTCTTTCTCCTATTCTCTATCTCTACGTATCGGTATCTTTATCCATTCTACAAGGGTCTGGTGCACAATTTCTCCTATTCTCTATATCTACATATTTGTATGTTTTTAGAATGAGAAGAATGAATTAAAACAACTTTTAGTAGTGGCATGCTTGGTCATCGAAGGATAAGAATCTGTACAATTTGGTCCTTCAATGTGCTACCAATTATTTTTTACCAACCACTTCTGGTTGCAGAATTCTAACTACACAACTATCAATATTTGATATGCCATGAGTTTGACCTTACTTACGTTTGTACGACAAGCCTTTATATGACTGAAAATATGGTTTAATTAAGCTGATAGGGTTTTTATTATGAGGTTCATCCTCACAACATTTTAGTAGATTCGTCATCCTAAAGAGAATATACCAATTCAATGGTGGCTATTGACACACAATTTATTGACAGTGGTTATTAACTCACTGTTTAAATAAAGACACAAATGCACATGTTGTTAGCCTTAAGGTGCGAAGGAATTTGAGAGCCTAGGGATGGAGCTGATATTTCTTCCCCTTAACAGGTTGAATTCCCCACTTTCTACAGTTGGGAGCAATCAACTGTGGTGGCCTTAGTGGTGTTCTGGAATTATAGCTGTTGACTCATCCATCTCTTAATCTTCTACTTTACACTATCAAAAGCCAATATATCTTGTAAAATTACCATAGTGTTGTCTTGTAAAATTACCATAGTGTTATATCGAAGCTTTAACTCATTAGAACTTCATTTGCAAATACATTATGAAAACACCAAGTTTCGATGTGCTTGGCCCTTCTATGCTTAGCTCCTCCATACACTTCTCATCATAGGACCATTACCTGTGACCCGTCACCTAGCCTTAAGGTACAAGGACATTTTTTTCATGTCTCCTTTGTTAAGTTCTTTATGCCCTACTTCCTTTAAACACTTCTCGACCATGTGCCAACCTAATACCAGGTCCCCCTTAATGCAAGTTTCCAATCACCAACTATTATAAAGTGTCAATATCTTCAACCTCCGGTATGGAAACCTCCTATATGATGGCTTCATATTCCATGTGGCACCTCGTGAGTGGTGCCAGGTGTCACCCAGAGTTAACCCCTTAGGCACCTCAAAACATCAAAACTCCCTACCATGTGTCCTATCGTATCGCCATGTCATGCTAACATCATATACCATTGTAGCTTTATCAAAACCAATCATATGCTACCATTTGTCTTTATCGAAGCCTCACATGCTACCATTTGTAGCTTATTGGAACCAATCATATGTTGCCATGTGTCCTGCTAGAGGAGAGAGGAAAGGGCCCATCAACCTTTGGTTTTGTGATGAAATCCTTTGTTAATATTTATCGGTGCTCCTAACAGTTTTTAACATTATCGAAACTTTATGCATATTGCAACATTTTAAAGGTTGCCACCTTAACATGTTTCGATTCGCCGACCTTCCGATGTGATGATGCTCCAATATTGCGATATGTTGATGTACCTAATGCTCCATTGTTGTGATCATTGATATGTTGGACATCCGATATGTAGGACTTCCGACATCCTGACCTTTGATATGTCAATATTGCGATCTTCAACCTCCGATATGCCAACCTTCAATATGAAGTCATCATATTTCACGTCGAACCTCGTGATTCGTGCCATGTGTCACCTAGATTTGTTCCCTTAGGACCCTCAAAACGCAAAAAATTCTTGCCATGGCGCCACGTCATGCTTACGTCAGATGCCACTGTAGCTTTATCAAAACTATTCATATGTGGCTACGTGTCTTTATGAGAACAATTCATATGCTTCCATGTGTAGCTTATTGGAACCAATCATATGTTTCCAAGTGTCCCAATAGAGCAAAGAGAAAATAGCTTGTCAACCTTTGGGTTTACGTTGAAATGCTTTGTTAATCTTTATCGGCGCTCCCCAATGCTTTTTAATGCTATCAGAACTGTATGCATATCGAAAATTTTCAAAGGTTGTTACCTTAAGAAGTTTTGATTCTCTGATTTTCTGACCTTCTAACATGTCGATGCTCTGATATTGCATTACGCCCTGGGTCCTTTAAATGCCTCTCGACCATGTGCCAACCCAAAATCAGAGTCACCCTTATCAAAAGTTTCCAATCACGATTTTTAATGCTATCGAAACTTTATGCATATCAAAGAGGCAACATGTATCAACATATCAAGAGATTGGCATATCGTAATATCAACGAGGAACCATATCGGAGTATCGACAAATGATTTTATTAGGACTTTTAAATGTGTCTCAAAACGAAAACACTGATATGCATTACCTCTGATATGCGGGAGTGAAGACAATGATGGGTAATGTGGGTCCTTTACTCCGATAGTTGATTATCCTATGTTTTATGCCCTAGCCACTATCCATTTATTGAAAAGAGCCACATTAATATGATCGATAGGACGTTGGGTTTCAGAGATTTCCAAAAGGATTCTTCTGATGTCAAAGTATCAATTCCCAAAAGCTTCGATATAAATTTAATCAATATGCCACAATTTTTAGTGATTAAGGCTCAAATCCTATGCACACATCTTGGTCTTGGGGGCTATTTTATTCATTAATACAGTTAATGGACATACTATGAATATTTTTTCTCACTTGCATGAAGATCTCTATCATTATCTTTGTCATTAGTAGCACCAAGCTCCATGACATCTGTCATTACTCTCATTTATTTCTCCCTCTACTTAGTTGGTGGATGGATGTGTGCTTTATTTAGCCTCTTCACCTCGATTTACTCTGCTTCTTTTCACATTGAAATTTTTGTTGTTGCTACTGTGTTGTTGGTGCACGTACTACTATTATTTCCTTCGCATGGATACATGTCTCGAAATTCCACTAACAAGTAGGCGAGAATTGAGAACCTGGTAACCATATTTCCTTGTCAAATCAGATGCCAAGTATCAATGTTTTCATGCTCCATATATAACTTTTTTTTGCATGTTTCTACTCTAAGAAGAATATCTGCATTGCCTAGATGTATAGAATAATAGGGTGTGGAGATTCTAAAACATCATATATAGAGAGGAATATTTATATGATTAAACATGTCATGACTCATTTCCCCTTACTTTCGATATTAGCAGCAATCTAAATTGTGAATTGTTCTTTCATTTTCCTACAAATATGGTAATCCTATAAGCGAGAGATCAATGGTTGATTGATTTCCCCTTCCCTTTTAACATTAACAGCATTTCACTCACTTTCACCTTTCAGGACACCTCCTTTCCTCCTCATCATGGATCATACCTTGACATCAAATGTCATCACTTAGTTGCTAGTTGGCTCTACAACGATCTAACCAGCGCTCCAAATAGTTGAACTTGGCCTTCTTCCTTCGAAAAAGACATCATCCCAATTCTACTTCATTTCCCTCTTCAACGGTACCTCTCAGCACAAAACTTTTCTTCCATCTGCTTACAATGCCCATGTCATCTCTAGTGGCCTACAATTGGGATAAATTATCATTCTCAAAGAAGCCACTTGAACACTTTTGCAAAACTATGTGTATGTTCACACTCTTCAACACGTCCTTTATGTTTTTATTTTCCTTCCCTCCCTTCGCCACTGACATTCCAGCTAATGTTGTAATTCTTTCCTCTTTATCTCCTTCTTTTTCGGACTATATAAGTTCTTGAACTCGAAGTTCTTCAATGTCATGCAGCTTTGATTCGGGACCTGACCCTTCTTCAAATTGTAAAACCATTCACATACCAAGTGGGCTCTTTAACATCACTTGACCCCTGCTCGCATACTCCTGCTTCGACATAGGCTTATGCTTTATCATCATCTCATTCGTCCTGTGCTTTTCCTGTTACCATGCCATTCATGGTGCTAGGCCCCTACCATAAAAAATTGGTCGATCCAGATGTTGTGCTATGCAACAACCCCCCCATTTATTAATTTAATAGCTAATATTCCATTAATAAATTGGGACCCTTGATAAAAAAACTCTCCAAAAAATAAATTTAGCACTTAGGCACTTTCCTTTGAACTTTTAGGAATAAATCAGGATATCGAGTCAAAACCCTTTGAAAAATTAGCAATTCTTGCCTTTTCGCATACTGCTGGACCAAGTGTGTTAAATGTCTTATTAATGAACAAAACACACGAATTATGACAAAAATATCACCGCACTTAACTTAGATATCATTGGAATCTTTATTCAAAAGTTAAGACCTAAGGCATTTCACATAAAATAAGATCTTATCGCAATCAGATATCGACACAAACCCATGAAACATGTGAAATGTGATAGAACAAGTCAACCTCATTGCATCTCGTCAGTTTATTTAAAATTCCAAACTTATGAAATGCGCAAGCTTCTAAAATTCGATAAAGCTCAGACCCGATATAAATGAGTGTTATAAATTGAGAGTTAATTCTGTCACATAGTGAAAAGCACTTTATAAGGTAATAATTCCATGAGACAAACTATGCTCTAAACGATAAACGATATCCCACTTATCTCGCATCTCACAGAATCCTAATGAACTTCAAGAAAGCACGCAACCAAATGTGCGATAATGTGATTTGCGATATTGCATCATAATCGCAAAATCAACATTCTCACAGCTTAAGCCTACAAGCTTAAAAGTTTTCCTTCCCGCTTTTGTGATGCGATATATTAATGAGTAATAAAATTGGAGATAAGGGACCATTAGTGGCTATTTAATATGGGTTAATTTCATTTATGTTAAAAAGTGGATCGAAGTGATACGATATTTTTTCATATGAATTTGATTAAAACTCATTTCTTGTCACCTTTTCAAGTTATCTGTATCATTCATTATCATTGTCATTCTTGCTTGTGTTTATCCGATAACTTCCACTTTGATTCATTTCAGGAAAAATATGCGAGGAGAATCGTTAGAAACAATGTGAAAGAAGGGAAAGAAAACTACATTCGAGAAATCAGAAATTGTCCCTCTTTTCTCAGATACTACGTGCAACAGAGAAGAAGGAACTAAGACATGGGTGGCGATGTACAACTTGTTAGAAGAATAGAAGCCCATACCACTGGAAACAAAGGCCACAACAGATGCTCAGGAGTCATTTGATGCCTCCTATTTTGAAATGGCATGTTCTTTCCTACACCACATAGCTACACGATAAAAAATAATCCCATACATGGACATGGTCAAATGGGTAATTGACGAGGCAGACATCGCAGACCAAACATTCAACAATCACAGGCAAGAGGTCATGGGGTCTTTCTTAGCAAAAAACCTATGACTAATGTACTAGTTCCCTGAGCCACAAAAGTTTTACAACAAACGCTTCCTTGAGGAATTTTCCAAGGAAAATGAGGACGCAGATGACGTCACATAGACCTAGACATCAAGTGAAGGCAACCTCAAATGGGATAAAATGGGTATGTACTCTGTTGGGCACCAAATCGGCCTATCTTTTTCCTGCATTTCCACTCCTCTTTTCACCCTTTTTGCATTCATTCGCATATATTTACTATGTAACATTATGAGATAATTCCCCTTTATCATCTCTTGGGATATTTAATTAATGAAGTATGTTCATGAAGGTTTCTACGTACACAAACCACTAAAACTTGTGATGACCGAAAATTATGGAGCACAGGTGTTGACCGTGTAGCATATCGCGGTAGTTCCACAATTCATAGTAGCTAATCGACCACAACGAAGTAGCATAACTAATTGCAGCTTTTCTCAACCTGTTTTTGACCATTCCTGTTCTTTCTCTCTCGGCACTAGTGCTATGATACAACTGATGTATATCTTTGGGCATATAGTTGCCAAGTTTCGGGGAGAATTATTCTCCTTTGTATTGTATAAAAGATGGGTCATTCCCATATCAAGGGGACCCCTGGATGGTATTGTAACAACAATATTCAGATTAATAAGATATAAACCCTTTTGTTGATCTATTGATCGTTGTGAGTAACACAGCCCTAATCAGAGAGTTGGGCCTGCTCTTCTGATCAGGTGCTGTGTGTTTCCTTGTGTTGTGTGTATTTTCTATTGCTATGTTTATTTCTTGTTGTTGTTACAGATCTCTTGGATAACTGTGAATACCTTTTTACATTTTTCATTTCAGTTTTACTTCTGTTTCAGCAATGTTTTGATTGCCAATCACGAACCCTTGGTTGAGGGTAGATCGTAACCTTCGCCCTGCATATACTTTCCGTGTTGCCTTGAAATGAATACACACCCAAATTGATACATTAATGTATCAAAATGAGTGGATAATTTGTTCATACCTCGACACCAACATACTCTACGACATCCATTTCAGCCCCTCATAATTTTGCAGGAACAATGATATGTAGATTGTTTACTAAACCTGATAGCACCAAGTTTTTCCTGAAATGGCTTACATTGATAGATGTAACAATGAATGCAACAATAATGAAATGGGATCAAATTCTATATGACAATTTGGCCAAGGCCATTATAGAATATATAAGGAAGAGAAATTATTCTCTAAGAATGTTTCCCCCCTTTGTCATGAGTTCTTTTGTAATGGATGCAATCTGTTTTAGTTCTAAAGTTCCGAATATCGGATGGAAGTGGACTGTACAGGACCTGAGTCCCATCCACATGTACCATAATATTTTGTGGGAATCTCAATTTCACCCCCATTTCTATAAAATCTGTCAAAGAGTTATGCTACCCATCCATAAAGAAATGTACAATAGAACCGCCCCTAGGTTTTCTAAAGAGGCCGAGGTAGATAGCTTGCCAGTATTCAGATGGTTTGGGGAAGAGACCTCTAATTACATCTGAGTATTTGGGAGCATTTCTTCACCACATCTTCTCCCATTTTATGTTGTCTATAAACTTATGGCTAGAAAAATAGGCTACCAAATAGCAGGGGAAGGCAGATTAAGCAGAGGAGTAAAAGAGAAAAACAAGGCCATTTGGACTACATTTCTGTTATAATGTGGTGCATTTGCACTACATGATTTTTGACATGGATGAAAATAAGAAGAGATTATTAAATCTCTGAAATTAGCTACATTTTCTGGAAGGCATTATGACCCAAATGACACTGTTAAGGATTTTACTACTATAGTGAAAGTAAAGCAGTTCACCCATGAAGAGGACGCCTTTGATGACCTCTTCCTACATGTGGAAACATATTCACAAGTGTTGCATTTGGCATCGGTACTTTTAACTCAAGATGATGTTAAGGCTTTCCACGTGTATAAGGAAAAGAGATTATTGAATGTCTCATTGGACCTATTGCAGATTGAACCAATAAGGGAGCCAACTCCTAGCGTAAGCTTGGAAGGTAGCCCCAAAGAAAACTCTGAGGAAGAAAACGCTCAGAGCAGCAGTCTCAAAATGGGGGAGGAAACACCAATAAAGATTTTAGAAAGGACAGAGTTGGAACTATAGAAGGGACGACCGAGAAAACCTCAGCAAAGAAATAAGCAAAAGTTGCCTCTACATCAACTCAGTTAGGTAAAAGGCCAATTATTAAATTGGAACAGGAATGGGAACCATTCAACAAAAAGCTTCACACAGATTCAAACCTTGAGCAAACATCTGAGATACAGACTCCTAAGAAAACCGAGCACAAGTCAAATCTAGAGACGACAAAGGATTGAGCTACAGGGACTTAGGACATTGAGATAATTCCTGCTACTCCTACTTCAGAAATTATTGTAAGAATTGAATAAATACCTCCTCTAGATGTATTATATATCCCTACTTATAAATTTGTAGTCAAGAGACAAAGGAAGAAATGAAAGCTAGACGTTGTAGCCATCTAGACATCGTATGGAAGGACTCGCCCATGGACCCATCTGAAAATCTCATAAAAACTATCGCAATTCACAGGAGCCAATGTTGCAACAACGATTGACAAAGCAACAAAGGTACAAATGCTACTCAAAGAAAAGGAACAAAGAATTATGCTGCTAGAAAAACAATTAGATCAAGAAAAGTCTTATCAACAAGCAGAATTACAAGTAGCCCAGCTCTAAAAGGAATTCGAACAGATGATAATACAACATCAATCTAGCTTAGTGAAAATAGATGTGCAGATACAAGATATGATAGATAAGTTTAAGGAGAATCCACAAATCAATAAATTCATCAAGGAGGCACTCAGCCTTAATTCCTTAATATTGCAGCAAAAGGAAGTACTTTGCCACAAAATCTCGCAGATAATTCCTTATTGTGAGACCATTGATAAGTTAACAAACTAGGTTATTGACATGAGGATCGAGTACAACAAAATCCATAAAAGGATTTCTGAGTTTATTGCCAGGCAAGAATCAGAGGATGGGAGAAAGGCTGACCTATCGAAGCTGGAAGAATCTCATAAGGAAATCATGTTCACGAATTGGGATTCTCGGCTGAAACAAGCGAAAAGGGAAACAACAATAGCAACGATAGTAGAAAATAGAATAATAGAAGCTAGCAATGAAAATATTCGTGCCACCAATCTTGTCAAGGAATATATATGAGTATTTATTCTGAAGGTAAAACAGTTAGAGCAGCAGTGGAGACAGGCAACGCGGGAAAAGGAGGAGGTAATCACAGAGATAAATAGGCTGAATTGAGAAGCATACTAGCACTTTTTAGTGAAACCACACAGTCAGTGGATGACCTTGAGGTGTTTAACAACCTCTACGCAAAAAATGGTGCCAACACTAACAGATATGATATTTCATAGGCAATTAAAATCTACAATCGGCCAATCACCTCAGATCAAGCCAATGACTAATATTTTCAATATTAGGGATCAAGTTCAAAGGAGTTAGTCATTTATTTATTTTATTTTAGTTTTATTTTTGCATATTCTGAGGAGGGTCATTTGAACCTCTTTGGCTATTTTTTTTAATAATATATTTTAAGACATATAGTTTAGTATTTAAACCCCTCTTATACATTTAGAGAGGGGTCCAATATTTTTATCAGAAAGACTTTTCAAAACATTGCACTTCTGTACTTTTTAGGAGGTTTTGATGAAATGAATGGAACATGATCTATTTTCTTTAAATATCTAGCATGATCTATCGAAATGCACTTTTATAATCTTAGAATGTCATGGATTGATTGAAATTGGGTCAATATTGTTGAAGCATGTGAGCAGGACTTATCATACATGGTAATTTTATCGTATGCTTATGTTTTATTTATGTATCAAGTAATACTTCTTCTTTCAATTGTTTTATGTATGAAAGTCTGAATTATAGTTTAGAATTACTTCACTTTTGTATGATGTTAGCTCTGATTTTATTCTAAATACATGAATGATTTTATATGCGATATATTTCTCACAATCATTTTGTCTAACTATTTATCCAAAATAATTATTGTTAAACGATTTAACTTCTTATTTCAATTGAATGATCTTTATTACCAATTGCTATCATTGTAGATCCCGTATTGTAGTTAATTCCCGAGTATATCAATACTTAAATAGTGTTAAATTAGGATATATGCATGTTTTTATTAGTTAGATCAGATTACACTTTGTTCCATCACTCTCCTCGTTACATCATATATCATGCCGCCAACACTATCAAAATATTTTCTGGGAAAATGGTCCCATTATCCCTAGTTGGAGCCACTAGACCAAATGGAAAAGGATTTGCTAACTAAGGTCAGGACTAGGTGGTTTTCCCCCATGTTGTCGCAACAATTTTCGAGGCTTCAACACTAGGGTAGGGTGCTTGCAAAAACATCTCTTGGCTCATACAACAATGTTCAAGCCTCCAAAAAGGTATTTGGTTTTGACCTCATTGATTGTGCTAATGATTGAATCCATCTCTATGCCTTTGGTGAGTTACTATATTCCTTGCATGACCTTGTCCAAATTGGACAGATTTATATGGTTTAAAATGGGACAATCAAACAACCAAACACAAATTACAGCCATTACAACCATCTCAATAATAAATGGGAAGTACTCCTCTCCACAACTTCCACTATTGAACCTTGCTTGGATGATGTTTCGACAATTCCCTTCCATCGTTTCCGTTTCAAATCTATAAGTGAGATTAGATATGCAAACCTCGGTTCAATTTTTGACATCATTGGCATGGTGAGGTCCACTTCTCCAACCTCCACGATTCTTCAAAGAGATGTGCCTGAAACACCTACAAAAACTCTCAGCTTAGTAGACATGTCTGGGTATAGTATTGACATCACCCTATGGGGGGTGCATTGCCATGCTATAGGCAAGGAACTCATCGAAATCTGCTCCTCTGGTGCTTCGACTGTTCTTGCAATCAAAGGGGGCTGCATAGCCAAAATTAATGGAAAAATTATAGGGAATATCTCCACGAGCAACCTCCTGCTAGATCCTGACATTCCAGAGACTCACTATCTTCAGTCACAATTTCATGAAAAATGCTACTTGGGTTCTTCACCATCACTAAGGAAAAGGTTCTCTTGGTCTTCCAAGCAAACCCACCCACAACCTGCAATTGTCAACCTCATATACTTGCATCCCTTCATAAAAGTAGCATGGTTCTCTATTCGTGGAACCATCACCTCTATTGACATGCAAGATTTATACTTCTTCACATGCCCTCTCTCATCTGATGGCATCCAGTGCATGAAAAAATATGTCCACCACTGAAATGCAATGTGGTGCTACACAAAATGTGGTGGGGACTTCCCAAAATGTGACTTTCACTATGCACTAAAATTTGAAATGCATGACCACACAGGGCTACTAAAAAATGTCACATATTTTGATCATGTTGCAACTGAACTCATGGGTATCCAAGCAAAAGACTTGTTCATACTCTCCACTGATCTTGGTGCTATCCACAAGCTTCATTCAAGGGTTTCATGACATCATTTCCTCTTCACATTGTGTGTGAGAATATATAACTTCAATGGTGTCAATCACTTGATGCTTGAACTAATCAATTTAAAGGAAATAAACTATGGCTCTACAGGTTCCCTTGTCCTCAAGGGTATCAAAAAATTATCTACTACTTCAGTTGGTCACCACCTTTGAAAATCCCTTTTCTTCCTTGATGTAGACTAAAATATAGACAACAACTTTCATATTCTTCTTAGTTCATTCTTTCTTCCCCTACCACCCTCTTCTTTTATTCACTTTATCATTATACTTCTCTCCTCTATGTATATATACCTATGTTACATAGTGCAACTTCCACCTTTAGATAATGTTGCATATTTTACCTTTAAATCTAATATATATGCTCTTTTGTTCTTCCTTCTAAACAAGGTAGCATATTTTCATGCCCTCTATCATCTGATGGCATCCAATACATGAAAAACGTTGTCCACCACTCAAATGGAATGTGACATTGCACAAAATATGGTGGGGACTTCCCAAAATGTGACTACCACCCTCTTATTTTTTTCACATCATCATTCTACTTCTCTCCTCTATGTATATACACCTACATTACATGTTTCATCTTCCACATTTAGAAAATGTTGCATCTTTTACCTTTAAATATAATATATCTTCTCTTTTGTTCTTCCTTCTAAACAAGGTAGTATATTTGCATCCTTTAAAGTATGTTTTGTGCAATTAAATACAAACAATGACTTGTTAGAAAATGTTTTTTTTTATTTACCTTAAACCTATTTGATGTTTAGTTATGTTGCACCTTGGATATTTATACTTCTTCCCTTGGACGTACACACTCTTTCCTGATTTACAAAGATAAAACAGAAAAACAACCAAAAAAATATAATCGATCTTTACTTATCTCGCATCTTTCTTCTTTATACTTCTTACCTTGTGCATGTCTTCATGTCACACGACTAATATGTGGATGTCCATAATCTTTTGAAATTTCCACAATAAAATAAAAACAATACTATCTGGATGTAAATGCTCTTTCACAATTTGCAAAAAAAAACACTTTCTCCTATTTCCTTCCCTTTTGAATTTAGAATTATTCCCTCCCTTTCCATTAAACATTCTTCCTCCTACGAGCACTCCTCCATATACATAACCAGTGGAAGCAAATAAACCCTTCGAGTATTGTTTATGTCCTGCCTTGCTATAGCTTGATCCTTTCTCCTATTGATGCATGGTATGCTTCTTTCGGTTGGACTGAACTACTTCTATATTTCCATTTTTGCACACTCCCATTGGACATTGGCTCCACTTGTGAAGCAATTATTTCACATTGGGAACAAAAATTAAATGTGTATGTTGCATAGCGTGTTCATCGTGCCCCTAAAGACCCCCTTTCCCCTTGATCTGATGACACCTCCACCAATGTTATGTCAAATCCCCCTGAATCTGTAACCATGGATGAATGGCAATTCCTTCCTCAACTACACCCTAGAAACAACATGGAAATAGGTGACCTTGACATGCGTGGCCATCGCAACTTTGACTGAAACCACAATTGGGCCCATACTACTATCCCTTCCACTTTGCAAGAGACAATCATATGTTTCATATACTTCAGTTGCTCATCCACCTAAATCCATTGTAGCCCCTCTCCACTTCCCTGCACCCTTACCTCAATATAGCCCACCTAGCAAGTTTCTTTCAACATTGTCCTCACCAACTTTAGGACCGCTTCCTCCATTCCTCCACTTAGAATTCTCATCCAATGTAATGCTGGCATGGGGAAGTCTAACTTAATTGATTCCCTAAAAGATACATTTCTTGTTGAATCTACTCCCAATTCAAGCTCATTTCTTCTACTCACTCCAACAGGTGTTGTAGCATTTAACATAAAGGTGCTTATAATCCATTCTACCCATTGCATTCCTTTGAGGGCCAAGCACTTATACATCTCCAAGAGAAACTTCATCATGTCAAATACATTTTAATTGATGAAATGAACTTTATTGGGCCTAAACTTCTTTCATGCATAGACAATCATTTAAGCGAGGTATTCCCTTCGTATAAGAATGTCACTTATACATCTCCAGGAGAAACTTTATCATGTCAAATACATTTTAATTAATGAAATGAACTTTATTGGGCGCAAACTTATTTCATGCAAAGACAGTCATTTAAGGGAGGCATTCAGTTCGTATCAGAAGGTGCCTTTCAGAAATCAATCTATCGTACTTGTTGGTGATCTTGGCCAACTATCTCCTGTGAAGGACAACCCCATGTATGTCGACAATTCACGTGGCAATGCCCTCTGGCGCAGATTTGACATGGTCATCACACTATCTACCATCTTTCATCAATAGGGGCCTGACCCTACTCAACTTGCATTCTACCAACTTCTCATGAATCTCAGGAATGCAACACCAACTATGGAGGACTGGAACCTTCTCATATCAAGGAGAAATTTATTTTTGTCAAGCAATGAGTAACAAGATTTCGACAATGCAATGGAACTATATCCAATCAACCTAGATGTCACCTTTCATAACAAACAAATGCTAAAAGAATTGAACATGCCAATTGCACGATGCTACATAAAGAAAAGGAACCACCATCCTATTGGTACACATGACGAAGATGAACAATTAGATGAAAATTTTTTTATTTGCAATGAACAAGAGGTTTTCCTCACATGTAACTTGTGGGTTGAAGTAGGCCTTGTCAACGAAGCACTTGGAAAAGTAGTTTCTATTTGATATGCACCTGGATCAAAACCCCCTCAGTTTCCATCCTTTGTTGTTGTTGACTACATCCAATACAAAGGCCCTACATGGGATACCTTCAACCCATCTTATGTTCGAATTCCCTCAATAACACAAGGGTCTCATAGGAAAATTTCCCTTCCAATGGCATGGGGCTTGACTATACATAAATCATAAGGCATGACATTACCAAAGGTGACAATGGACATTGGAAAAATAGACCAACAAGGCTTAACATTCACTACCATCTCCAGAGTTAGAACTTTGGCTGATCTTCACATCTCTCCACCATTTCCTTTTAGCAACTACTCCACATGCAAAGCAATGCTTATGTCAAATGTATGCAACAAGAGGAATCCATGTTAGCATCAAAGTCGTTAAAGTCATCTACAGTCTAATCATTGCATCTAGTCTCTTATGATTCCCTATCAATAACTATAATTTTGATTCAATTTCAATATACTTTCTTTCTTTTACAAATATTTGCTACAAACTCACTTGAAATTTCAATATTTTATACCTTTCTTAATTAAATAAAATCTTCCTCCTCCATAACTTGTTATCCTTGTAGTTATTTTTCATTTCATCAATGTTTTACACTTTTCTTTACTTATACTAATAATATTATGATTGTGATTTCCACTTATGGCATTCAAGTAATTCAACACCTCTTATTTTTCCCCTTTTGTAGGCTATCAAGACGGATAACGAGTATTTGTCCCTACTATATGGATATTGTAAAGAAATATGTGCCGAGCAACCTTCTCTTCTTGACATAAGGGCCAGACACTTTCCGTGCTCAGTCTTCTTTCTCCATCACCTAGAGTCAACTATTAACCTTTTAAATAAGTTGAATGCCTTCCTCCAACCTATTGTACATATTCATCAAAGAGATAATTTAAAAAACTTTCTCATGGATTGGCAATCCTGCAATTCTCATCTTGGTACTGTTGTAGATACAAAGTGTTGTGGCCATTGTTGTTTCTTACACTTTATATATGAATAGAAATGGACATAAAGTATTGCAGTTTTCTATGTACATGTTCCATCACTATCATTTATGAAAAAGTTTTTGCACCTCTTCCTGTATTTTAGTACACATCAAACAAATATATCTAGAAATCAAACAACTAATTTTATAAGATTTTTAATATTATAAATGAATAATCCTTCCTTCTATTAATTTGAATATGAAGTCATAACTTATTTCAATTTGATAAGGCCTACTATTATTGTTAAAACTTTAAAATGTCTTATGCACTATCTTTATGATATAGAAATTGAAGTTTCATTATTAAATGTAAAGGCATCTACTCATCATGTCTTCAAATATTTTCCTATTATACTTGTTTCTCTCTAACTAGTTTTATATTCATTTCAATTAAATACTCTTTCCAAGTTCACTATAGTACTATTGCATGTTCATTGCAAGTTCATCATACTGTTGTTACATGCTCCTTTGTTGTATTTGATCGATTCTCAATCATTTCACTGTTATTTCATTGGTATTTGATCATTCCTATAAATTTTTGGAAAGTTACTATTATAAGGTTCTCAGGCTATCTGTTGTTGTTTTTCTTTGTGATTGGTTATGTTTTGGGTTATTTCCAATAAAACATTGATGAGTTCTATTATTTAAATTTCCAGTATAAACCCAAGGTCGATTATGAATGATATTTTCCTTCCGATCTCAGTCGAACAGATGATCCACTAAAGATTTTGTTTACCTTGATCTTACTATGTTTGTTGTTAATAAAACTTTGTTTTAAATCTTAAATGATTAGGATTAATTGATAAATATCCCCTAAGACCAGACTCATGTTACACCATGTGGCTATGAATCTCTAATAAACAAATATAGCAACTTAGCTATCAGATTATTCTTTTAAAAACCTTTATAGCCAAATTTTGATGAATATAAAGTGAAAACTACCGCAAATAACACATAATGCATATAATAACACATTATCAAAGAAATACTGATATCATAGTTTTTGTTGCAAGTCACATTATGAAACGTGTGATAAACCAAATTTTTTATATTTGTTGGACCCACCTGCGACATCATTTCTTCTGCTCCCGAGTATTAGCAATTGGATATCACCTGAGAAAGATTTTAAAAACTTCAATCTCAGATAAGTGATACAACACTCCCTCTGACCTCTCATATTCTCTCCATGGTGATATCCCAATGTGCCACCCCTCTGACTTCTGATATGTTCCAACCTTTGATATCCATTTGTGTCCGCCATTTGACACACTTTGGTTTCGTCATTGCAAGAGATAAGTGGTATTACTTATACGCGGCAAGAATTGAGTGGTATCAAAGGTAAGCTCATTGAAACCATTAAAATGAGACAAAATAGAATAGTTGTGATATTAAAAGGATCCAATATGGAATGGATCCAATATCACATTCAACTCCATGCTTCTCTTTACATAGCTCAAAATTCAAAGAGACCAAACCCCAATCACATAAATCATATATCTGAGAAAGAGTCTCATATTCTAATAATGCCTCTCTATTCTATTCTCTACTATATCTCATGCATTCCCCACCATCAACTCATCTAAAAAATCATATTTATACAGGGAGATATAATATCAATCCCATCATATCTCTCAACATCACAGTTTATTAAAAGAATATATATCTAGAGGTTATGCTTTTGTTCAAGCTTTGGTTGAATATAGATTTCCATGGTCAAGAAAATACCTAGCTTACCTAACACTATGATAAGATTGTACAACTTGCTTGTAATTGATAGGTGGAATTCACAGGCATGGTGATCTTTGAATAATAGCTCCAAATCCCTTGCCCATTTTAAGTTTTCTTCGCACCACTTGGAGAAGTTTCTTTGAGAATGTTGAATGGATGTGTTGATTATCATCATGTCTATATGCCTCTCTGTTATAACAAAAAATACAATCAGTTGTAAATAGAGTATCTTTTACTAAAATGGTGAAAACAATTAAAAACACTATAATACATATAAAACATCATTTATGCCATGAGACCCTTCTTAAATTAATTAAGTGGCTTTTTACTTATATGTGCAACGAGCTTAGTGGTATCGGAGGTGATGACGTACGCAGACAAGTGGAAGGCACAAAGTTATGTCAGATATTTTCTGATATCGACAATTTTTAGCATGGTTACATATGGTTTCTTTGATATACAGCAGACACAATATCTTTATAGACCTTAATTAATACCATATCAGGTTTGACATATCGGAGCCTAGTATTGGAGATCGACGAAATGAGGATATCAAAGTATGATAGATGTCATATATCGGAGGTCGAAAGGATAGATTATCTGAATATCAGCGATTAGAGGGATATGAATATCCGAAGTTAGAGAGGCCATATCTGAATATCAGTGATTATAGGGATATGAATATCTAATTTCTTGCAGAAAACTGAGAAAAATGAGTATAAAGTTTGCATAGTTCTCGCTTTGTGAAAATATGGCCTCCAAGGGAATTTAAAGATTCCTCCCCTGCATCAGAGAATATTCTCCTCGAACTTCATGTCAGACATGGCCTGCCCCTACGTTTGGTTCTTCACTCACTCCTCTATTGGATAACTGATTATGGCTTAGATCTTAAATCTCCGATAGACATTAGAAATTTTTCCACCTTAGAAGGCTAGAAAATGGAGCATTGTTAAAGCATTGGAATGAGGAGGGTTGTGATTTCAAACTTGTGAACCTTGTATTTTTGTGTAACCATCATACTATATAAATAGTGTCGTGTCAATAACCACCTTTGTAATTTTTTTAGGAACCGTTCCATGACCGTAACAATCGAGTCTCCTCCATTGACTGCGTCCTTTGTTAAACCATGCCATAGTTGTAACGGACTCACCATTAGTTATTTACATATGGTATATCATCTAACTGAAGTTTGTTCCACCAACGACTTTGCGATAATATAATGGTTTTTGGTCATACATTATCATGAACTTACCTTAATTTTCGTTGGTATAATGCGGTTATAACCATATGTAACAATACCTCTTTTATGCCATTTTTATTATGGCTTACCAACATTTCATGAATATTCATTTCTTTCTATTTGACCTCTAAAGGTTTAGGTGGTTATTATCATGATAAACATTATGTGATATATAATTACCTTGTTTGTTTTCACATTTGGTTTTTAGTTATTATATATATATATATATATATATATATATATATATATATATATATATATATCTATATATATATATATATATATATATATATATATATATATATATATATATATTAATATATTTTTCTTTTGTCTTTTATGCAAGGCTAAGAGCCAATGATGGATTGCCATATGTCAATGGATGGTGTTCTTCCATGCATGCCAAGGTTCCCACCTGCTGATTTGGACACCATGCAGCACACTGTGGGTCTCTCTTTTTCCTTGTCTTGTCAAACTTCAAAATACAATAAGTTTCTCATACAGACTCAGATTGAGGCATCATTTGCGTCATTGGAAATATCTTGCCGAGTTCCATGAATTGGTCCTAGTTTTGCTGCATTTTTAAGACTTTTATTTTTTAGCCTTCTTTGATCACTAAGTGTGTATGGATCCACCTGGATCAAGGTGATTGGATAAAAGTGAGATTTGGTTCAACCCAATCTATGGTCGGGTGGTACGTGGAAATACCTTACTTGTTTCGATTTTTCCTATATTATTAAGAGTTATTTCGTTTTGTATTATATGAGTAAATGTATTTTTTATAATGTGGATTTGATGGTTGTTCTATCATTGTTATTATTTTGGTTATATGCTAGTTATAAGCATGGTTTCATGATAGATTCTAGTTATGTAGAAATTTCTCACTATAGATCACCTGATAATGCAATAAACTAAATCAAAATACTTGATCTACTTCTACAAACAAACTTACGGAAGCTTAATCGATTTTGAGAAAGATCAAATATAACACATATAACAAAGAATGAGAAATCAATCACACATGAACGCAGAAGAATACTCTGGGTAAATCCTCAGCTAAAATCCCCGCTATTTGTATTATCATACAAGTGGAAATATCTCTGGATTACACAAACCTTTAGCTCACAAGCTATCCATCTCTCAGTACAATCCCTCAATGTTTCTCATAGAATGAATAGACACAACATATGCCTTCCTCCTGTCCTCCAAGCCTCCTATTTCCTTGCGCAGTTTTTCCTGGGTCCTCTGGCTACCACCTGTGTGAATTCACCTCTCACACAACTCACCAAACACAGAAGTAACTACGCAATCTCCAAGGAATGAATTCCTTCTGCATGCAAGAGATATCCTCAATGGAATATTCCTGCAACTGATAGTACATTGTCCCATCCTCTGATCTCAACTGGGTCTTTGATTGAACTGACATGCATGAGTTATTTATGAGAGAATATTCAGTTATCGGAAGTACACTAGTTACATGCATGCATACATTAACTAACTAAACTCACAATCAGTTCCACAAATTGTTGGAGCTAATCTAACTATATTTAACTCAGCTAATTGAGCTAACTAATTACAACTCTAAGTACAACTCATCCTGGTATCCTTAATTAAGGGATAACTTCCTCAATCAAAGGAATAACTGTTGCATGTCTTCACATAGACTTCATGTTTGATTTTATCCAACTAATTAACTCAAGATGAATTAATTAATTATTTTTCAAACAGCTACTAACATCAAATTTTAATTTTAATTCTCAATTTTAGTTTAGGGACTAACTAAAATTGGAATTTATCCCGAAATGCTATTCTTAGTACTTCTATATTTAGCATTTTTTGTTTCTATTTTCAACAATTATGGCTCTTAACATGTTTTGTTTCGTAAATGAATGGGTATTGAATGCATGAGTTAATAGATGTTATTGTAACAATTATGATATGGCATTAGACCTTCTTGGTGATTTTAAGATAAGCATGAGACCCCTATGTCCAGATATACATTTATATCTGGTAGATTACATGTTCACAAAATGTTTGACAAAATGATGATCATGGTTAAGCTTGGTTAGGTCAAGTTCTTGACTAATTTTTGTGTTAAAGACTTTTTCCTTGTGTCATTTATTTTTCTAGAAAGCCTAATCAAGTTCTGGGTAGTGGTCAAGATACTAGCCTTGAAAAGTTGTCTCAGGAAGAAAAGTACTGGTAAAATTAGACTGCAATTTCTCTCTTGCAGACTTATGCATGTGACTAGAGGCCTACAGTCATATTTATGCAGTGTTATGCTTGCAACTAGGAGTCCAAATCACTGAAAAAGAAAGTTAACTCAGGGTTTGGGCACCTGGATGCATGTTTTAGCTTTTGGGAGTCTTGTAGCTCCTTAGGAAGGTCAGTAAACTTTTTGTTTGTCAATTCCACTTCTTTAACTATACTCAGGAGGTTGAGTCATGTCATAATAGCTCTTCCTCTTGTGTCTATCTTGGCAGGCTATTGAAATTGGGTAGATATGGGAGGTGTGGTTTGTTACATATCAATTTGTTGCCATGACACTTGATCAGTTTATAGATATTTTTACCATCCATGAACATGTTTGATTGAACTCCATTAGAAGACAAACCATCAAAAATATCTTAAAGGAGATGAGGAATTTGTTGAAAATACTTGTCACAAATTGTCAAGTTTCACCTACGCTGATTTCCTAGATTTTCCCATGCATTCACTGGAATTAGCTCTGAGATAGCAAAGAGATGCACTTTGTCTACCACTATAAACCTGCACATGTGAATTCAAGAAAGAAAAATAAAAATCACAATCTAGAAACATAGTTCGTCGAATATTTCCCAAGTAAAATCTTCCAAGTGATGACTATTCGAACTATAACCCTGAGATAATGCAACTTAATCTACTTCCTCAAGTAAAAATAATCCCTCAATTAGGGGATCTCACCTTCCTCTTTTCGATATGAAACTTCTTCCTCTTGGCCTATAAAATTACTAGAGGGTAGAGGGTTAGAAGAGGTCAGAACTCAGAGAATATAAACTTATGTTGTTAGTTTGAGATTGGAAAGCTTGTCATCTAAGGAGGAGATTGAATGAATTTGGGAGGAACCTCACAGCATCAAGGAAAAGGTTGTAAGGCTCCTCTCTATCTTTGATTAATACAAATGAACACTTTTCCCCATTGATTTTTCATATTGGAATGGTTAAGTTTTGTTTGGATTATTGCATCGCATATGCTTTCAATCCTTTTATGGTTTATGGTTGCAAATCTTATCAAGCATTGATCAGTTGCATCAAGTCAAAACAAGGGATCTTCATCGAGAATTTAATGAAATAGGTAAGAGGTGCATCCATTAGCTTTAATTCTTAAAATTGAAAAAAAGTCCAACTTAGTGAAAGAGTTAGTTCAATTATCCTGCTTATTTCTAGTTTCCATCAAGGATTTAGGGAGATCACTCTTGTCCGCAAGAAGGATTTGTACAATGTAACAAATCAGCGACCATACTGAGGAATGTCTATTTTCTCTTCTTTTTCCTTAGTTTTTCCTTTTGATCCTTCTGGTTTATCTCAACCCGAGTCTTTATGAACTAATTAATTTTCATATTTGTGTGGTTTACTTCTTGATTTTTTTTGGGGGGGTTATGAGATCTGCGTTGTCTTTGATCATCAACAGAGTGCAATTCTATGCCAGTTTGACCTTAGCAGCTGAGCACATGTGCTCTGTTTTGTATTGCTGACTTGCGCAATCCTTAAGACTCTTTGAAAAAATGGCTTTTGTTGCAACACATACCTGAGTTTGATTTTCTGGAAGTGTCATTATATTTTTTTGGACTGTCTTATATCTCTTCTAAACTCATTTGAGTGCTTTGTTAATATCTTTTGAGAATTAGGTCTCTTTGAAGAAACATATTAGGGTTTCCCCTAGTTGGTTTTTCGATTGATCAAACCAAGATAGGTTGTCCTGCTGCTTCTAATATCCTTATTTTTTTCTATCAAATACATTAGATAACCTTAATATTTTGCATATTTTTTATCAAACTCATATTGAATTGCAAATTAGGGTTTCTTGAGATCTAGTGCTTTCATGAAGAAATTGTTGTCATTTTGTTTGATAAAGGAAATTTTTTCTTTCGATTTTGGGAATTTCTCACAATTACACTATTGTTATCATTAAATCAAAGCATTCATAGGGAAAATGAATTTTTCCTCAAACTCTCGTGATTGATTTCTATGTGCTTGAAAGTTTTGAGTGATAAATTATACAGAGTATTGTTGGTTTATTTGATATTTAGGAAATCTAGAACTTGGTTATTTTCTACATTTTCATTGCATTAAGATGGAATTTCTTGTTTTTGAAAGTTGGAAAAGTTGCGAGTTTTGTATTTCATTTCAGAAAAATCAAAGAAACTCTTATTTTCCTCTAAATAGAATTTCATCGAATTTTAAAGTTGAAAATTTCATATTTTAGTGCATTAAGATTTTGAGTGGTGTCATAACATCATGAGTTTCACCTCCATCACCTATTGAGTAAAGAAACAACTTAATAATAGAACATTAATTAAAATTCATCTAGAATTTTACATTTTTTAGGGCTATTTACACCTACAATAGCTTAAGTGTAGGGCTTTGGAATAGGGAAGGAAGTAAACTTTCCAAAGCTACAAACAAACAATAGAATCCTGAGTTAGGGAGAGAAATCCCAATTATTTCAGATTTTCTCTGGGAAACTCTTCTTATACATGAGATCATGTCGAATCAAGTGAAGTTATCATACCCACTTCATCAGCCAAGATATTTTGATTTTCATGTATTATAATGGTAGTGAAAGGTACTTGGGGTCACTTGAAAGTAAACCTCCAATTGATCATGTGGACGGACCTTCAAGGGGATTGAGCTGGTTACTCTACTCTTGCATGTACGCTTGGTCTATGACTGTTCCCCCAAGTAAAATTATTGTAATTGGTAAAATTAGTGACTATAATCCTGGGGCTCTACCTAAGGTCATGGCAGAGGGAAGGTCCTATTGTACCTTGAACAGAACTTGACTAGACTCACTTGGACTTTTTGGAGGGTAATCTTTGCTCGAGATGGTTTACAGAAACATTACTTGCACCAGAATGTTTCATTAACTAGGTTGTTAGGGTAAATGGTTCAAAGCGCTCATTTCTATAAATATTTTCACCTTCATCACTATGACGTTGGATTTTGTTACCAACTAGTAATTATTGGTGTCTATGAAGAGTAAGTTTGAATAGTTTGAACTCCTACATTTTCAGCGCGTGTTACTTTCTGTGTTGCTTTTACTTTTTAGAGAATTTAGGTGTAATTTAGGTATTGTGTGATTTATTAATTGAAAATTTTTCATTGTGGCGGAATTGCCAAGACAATCACATAGGATACTTGGGGATCCCCCTGAGTATACACCAAGTCGGTTATAAAAGATAAATTTTGAAAAGTCTAGATCATCAGGATCCAAAACTACAACAAAAACTAAAACTTCTACTATTATAGACTCTTACGTAAAAGGAACAAAAGTTAATAAACTGAAGACATCTACTATCTTAGGCCTTGAAGTGATATAAACTAAACTTGATCAAACTCAAAAATTAGGATCACACTCAGGAGAAATTGATTTACAAACTACTGAACTCATTCAAATTGAATCAGATACTAGAGACTTTTCAAATACAAGTCCCATTTCTCAACCAGATATTGGCAAACCTAATTCTGAAATTTCTGAACCTGAATCTTATACACTTGCTAAAATGCATATTCCATATCCTCCACATTCACCATGTGTGAAACTGATTATTGTTGATATTCTACCTCATGGTCTCATTAACATCAAAGAATTTTTTTTAGACGAAGAGGAAGAACCAATAGTTTCTACTAGTGAACCAACAAGTATTTCGAATGTTTTTTTTAGATCTCTTCACCCTAACCCTTGGTATTTCACACCCTTGAACTTTTTAGGACAAGGAATTACATGATACATGACTCTTGACTATATTGTGCCTCATTTTCACTAGTCTATGATGGCTTCTGGAAGTACCTCATCAAATACATCTATGATTTCTACTTCTCCGGATTCAACATTATATGGTGGTTTTCTATCGCCTGGATATCACTCTCTTGTTGGATCATATTCAGGAGCTTCTTCCTCAAATCAAACTTCAAACGTGTCAACTAGTGTAATTAATCCCACTGATGAAGGTTTGACATCTGAAGAATGTATTAATATTATTTATGGTAATGTTGGTAATCCTCAAATCAACCTGATAGGTGGTTATTACCTGCCTATGGGGAACCTTTTTATCCTCCACCTAGAGGATTGTTGGCTTGTATGGGCTTGACCCAGCTTCAGAGATGATTTAGCCAAACAAATCCTGGTACTACTGGCCCTTTTGGCAACAATCCATGGAGCACAGACTGAGGTCTCACCTGAAGTAGTATGGGTAGGTGATAGAACTAGGTTTCCGCACCCTAGAGATGTATGATGGTTTTACGGTGGACCACGGTTTGACCCTGCACACACATCGCCACACTCATCTATTGGTCCCTCGCAGCCTGCATTGCCGCCTTCGCACAGCCTTGCTTGAGGCGCGATCCATGTTATTGCCCTAGTTACTTACTATTAACTCGATACTATCCGATTACTTAACTTATCTATATGAGCCCAATTATACTTAACAATGTTCAATATTCATATACGTGTGTGTGATAAACAAAAAAGTATAAATGCATAGAAAGTAATACAAAAACAGATACATAGTATTTAAAATCAAACTTCTTTTTATTATTCTTCTTCCCGTGTTACAGACTCAACTTCGCCCTGTGCACTCAGCTACAAGGGTCCGCGCACTCAGTTGTGGACTCTACTAGGCCTCTTTGCATTCAACTACAGAGCCTCTTCCTACTATTACGACCAAAGACACTTAGAACTTCTCTCTATGCTCGCTATCTTCTAGACTCCATTCTGATTCATCTATCTCCAATTCCCTTTACAACTTAGAGCCTCACTCTATTTATACAATCCCATGGTCCGCGGACCATGGGTAGGCTGAAATTACATTACAAAACTTAGGGTGAACAACCCTATGACTCAATGTACATTTCTTGCTCTGCGCCCACAATTCACGGAATCTTACAACATATTTGACCAAAACTTGGGCTTTGAGCACCAAAACATGTTGTGGGGGGCATTCCATGCCCAATAGGCCCCCAACACAAACATCTTGACTCACCCTCATGTCACTCTATCAGAGTGGCAATCTTGGCACGAAGTCCATCCAACTGGTCCCGAACTGCCTCAATGTCTGCAGCACACTGCGTTGCTACCTGCTGAACCTGCTACATTCTAGCTTCAGAACCCTCTATGTCTGAATTGTGTCCTTACCTCTGTACCATCATTTGCTATGCATGTTTATAGTCCCATGCCCTTGTTTGGATCATTTGTTTGCGAAGACTATGCTTTGGCCGGTTAGCCAGATAATCGGCCCACCCGTGTAGGGCTTCAAGTGACTGTCGCTTACTTGGCCTAGGAAGGGTTTTCCATTTAGTTTAACTAACTACACCACGTCTCCATCTGTGACTATATTAACCAGGTATGGTCCCAGCCAGTGCATTCTGAATTTTCCCAAAAAAAATTCAAACTTGTTGTCATACAACAGCACTAAGTTGTTTACCTTGAAGGTGCACAACTTGATATGGCAGTTGTGCTAGACCTTTTCACACTTCTTTTGCATCTACTAATGAAATCCAGCTAGAAACAGTTCTTCCTCAAGTTCTTCTAATTGCGCGAGCCTTTCTTCCAGGGCTTCGCGGTCCATCATGCCTATGAGCGCTGCTATTAACGGAATAGGTACAATGTATTCCATTAGCATGATAGCTTCCGTGCCATAGACTAACCGAAAAGGTGTCTGTCCTGTCAATTTCTTCAACATTGTCCTGTAAGCCCTAGTACGGCAGGTACGCACAGGTCCCGGTCGTTTCACTGTGCATCACACACTTTGGTTAGTGCAGTCTAGAGTATTTTTTTGAATGCCTCTACTGTCCCATTAGCTTGTGGGTGATAAAGTGTACTTTTCTGATGATACACCTGGAACTCTTCTATGAGTGCGCTAGTGGTTTCATTTAGGAAATGTGTTCTGTGATCACTGACTAAGATTTTTGGATAGCCAAATCAGGTCAACATGTTTTCAAACAAAAACTTTGTAGTCGTAGCGACAGTGCAATCTTTGACAAGTTGTGCTTCCGCCCATTATGTCAGGTACTCCATCACGGTGATGATGTAGCGCCTACCCGTCTTTCCCTGAGGTTTGAATAGTCCCACAAAGTTGATTGCCCATTTTTCAAATGGTTGTAGTGTCAGTTGTGGGCTTAATGGCATCTCATCCCTTTGTGATGGTTTTCCAATCCTTTGACATATATCGTAGGCCTTAGAGTATGCTTTCAAATCCTGGAGTAGGGTTGGCCACCATAACCCTGCGCTAGGAATCTTTTGTGCGGTCACACGTTCTGCATAGTGTCCTCCTGCAGCACCTCCATGTGCTTCTGCGAGGATCTAACCTCATTCAAATTTAGGTATGTATCTTTGCAATATCTCATCATTTCCCATTTTATATAGGTGCCCTGCGATGACAGAAAAGTCTGTCGCACACACCACCAACTCTTTTTTCTATTAGACTGAGTATTCCTTCATCATAGTCCCTGTTGTTAGAAAATGGATTATATCTTCGAAGTGTCCATCCGCGATGCACACTACAAAGAGCTGTGCATCAAGTAGTCCCTCCTCCAAATTTGTTGGTTCCTCACCCATCTCAATTCGTGACAAGTGATTTGGTCCTGCATTCAGGCGTCCTGGCTTGACTATGACCTTAAAATCATATTATTGGAATAGTAATAACCATCTGCATATGTTCCCCCTAGCATAGGCTTATTCACCAAGTATTTCAACTCGGAATGGTCAGTATACATCTTGAAATTTCCTCCAAGTAAATAGTGGCGGTATTTTTGGAGTGCGTACAACATCGCTAACCCCTTGCGCTCGATGGTTGAATAGTTATTTTATTATTTGGACAATCTCTGACTTGCAAATACGATCAGGTGATCCATGCCCTCCACCCGCTCTTGTGTGAGTAAGACTCCCAACGCAACATACAACGCATCAACATGTACATGAAATTCCACATCCCATTTTGGGAAGACCAGGATTGGAGCGCAGGCTAGTTTCCCCTTCAGGACATCCAAACTCTTCATGCAATCATCATTTCAGTAATATGTAACATCCTTTTTCAATATCTTTTCCGTTGGCATTGTTATTTGGGCATAATGTTTGATGAACTTCCCATAGTATTTGGTGTGTCTCAAAGTAGCGCACAGTTGTTTAACACTTTGTGGTGCTTCCAAATTTAGAATAATGACAACCTTCTCAAGGTCCACCAACATTCCTTGTTTGCAGAACACATGTCCTAGTAGGGTTCCAAAGGGAATGAGGAATGTTCACTTCTTAAGGTTCAGCGAAATCTGGTGTTGGCGGCAAGTATCCAGCATCAAGTGTAAGCTTGCTACATGGTGCTTAACTAATCCAAAGACAATCCAATCGTCCAGATAGACCGCCAAGAACTTGTGGATGTATTGTTTGAACATAGCCACAACAATGCACGTAAAGGTGGCTGGCACGTTCTTCAGTCCAAACGGCATAACAGTGTATTTAAAACAACCCCATTCTGTCACGAAGGTCATTTTGCTCCTATATTTTTGCGCGATCTTGATTTGATGGTACCCTAAGAACCCATCCATGAACGAGTATGCTTCCTAACTGCTAACATTCTCCAGTACTTCATCTGTGAATGGTGTCAAGAATGGATCGTGTACATAGGCGTCGTTCAGCTACCTGAGGTCCACGCATATTCTTATTTCACCCTTCTGCTTTTTCTCTTGTACTACCATAGGACTCACCAAGTCAGATTCTTCTACTGGCTCAATAATTATAGCTGTGAGCATTTTGTCTAATTCTGCACAAACCTTTTCTTTATATTTCAGATTCAAGTGTTAATGCTGCTGGTTAATTGGCTTCACATCAGGTTTCAGGGTGATATTCATCATCCCTAAGTTGCCAACGATCCTTTTTAAATCTGTAATTTTGGTCAGGAACAAATCTTGGTATTCTGGGAGTAACTCAGCAACCTTATCCATCATGGCATCATCCCAATATTCCCTAAGCATTGCATACTTCAGCTCCGCCTCCATTCCAATATTCACATACTTGGTTTTTAGCGGTGTGGTGATGTCACGATCCTCAATTGATGGTCCCTGAATCTTGCGACAACTTTCTGTTTCTAGAATGTTAATATCTCATGGGTCCTCATCGTCCTCCTCAACATTTACATTGTAATACTCTATCGCACAGCTCAGTTGTGTCACCCATTATGGCTGAAGTACTTCCATTGGCTCCTGGGATAGTCTGAAGATAGCTATTTTTACTGCTTGTGGCGCATCGTTAACAGTATCCTACCAACAATCTTCAACGTGAAAGTTAACAGAAATCCCTTGCACAAGATATCCCATTCACTTGTACCATGGCAGAGCTCTATCTCAGTATACCAATTCATGGGTACGACATCCAGGGTGTGATAGAATAAATTTACCCATTTAGGATGTGGCTCTTCCCCGTGAACCTTGGTCCATTTCGCAAAGTGTGTATGGGGATCATCTCGTCCATCATATTTGTCTACTAGCCATATCTGCAGTTTCCCAAATCATAGTTGCATCATCCTCTTGCATCTGCACTAGTCCTCAAAACTTCTCTGTTGTGTACCCCACCATCTTGCGAGTGTCACGCACAGTGCCCATTTTAGAGCATCGAACCGCTATTATTCTGGTACTGCGATTTCAAATTTATTCAGGAATTCATCTACCATTGTCAACCCATCATATGTAGGCAGATCCCTTACCTCTATTGTCACACAGCACAATGATCTAACCATCATGTTGCAATTAAGCATTGTTACTTCGTGCAGCCGATTCTGCCATCGCTCTATCTCTTCATCTGAATCTGAAGTGCAGGATCTTTCGCACTCCCACAAAATCCTTCCATCTACTGTTGGATTCACCCAATATTGTTCTTGTGTAATTATCTTGTAAATGCAATCGAGATCGTCATCACTATCATCATCATGCACCAGTTCAGTGTATCACACTCCTTCGACTAGATCTAGAGGTACTACTATGCGTAGTGACTTTTCTCAAAAATTGCACTTCTTCAGATTTATGACTCCATTCACATCAGTGGCCCAGTCTATTCCTAGTAGCATGGGATAGGGATTTCTATCACCGATAATCTCTATCACTTCAAAATCCTCCTGCGCACTTGGACCTTCAATATCCACCGTGATCCCTTGCGATATTCCCATGAGCAAGATCTTCTGTTGGTTCGCCATTTCTAACTAAATAGGAGACCATTGTAGTGTGGGTCTACCGATGCATTCCCATGTTTGTTTCGGCAGTACATTCGCGTCTGATCCGAGATCCAGGATTAACTGATCCATTTCATACTCGCCAATTTGCGCAATCAACCTCATTTCCCTTCCTGTGCACAATGCATGCTTTCCCAGTTTCTGGACCACGCGCGGTTCTCCTAACCGTGCACACCTAGTGATAAGTTCCTGTAGTCCTTTTACTACCTTTTTGTCACGTAGCAGTTTCATGCATGTCTCTAGAAAGGTAGTGAGCATTGAAGGATCCATCCCCAGTTCTAGTTGATCCTTACTACCTAAAGTGGAGGCCTTCGTGAAGCTCTTCTTAGCTTCCGTGAATGTCTCCTTTGCGCTTCTAAATCAAATTCGAGTTCCTTTGTAGGAGCCTTGTGAACCCACACACTTTCTTTTGATTGCTTACCTTTATCATCGCCAGTGGTCATACTACTCTTAAGCACTATGCTTACATTCGGGTCTTCTTCGCGTGGCTCAGACCTCATCATCTGCAAATTCTGAGTCAGAGGAGACTGGATTACCCCTTTTTCGTGCAGCCTCATTATCAATGTAGGGCAGTATTCTGCCTCATGATCAAACTGAGTACAATACAAACATGATGTCCTTGTCAGGTTTGTACAATCGCGGGCATAGTGCCCTGGCCCTCCGCAATTGTAACAAATTAGTTGTCTGCGATCCCTTCTTGGTCCCATTCCACCTCGACCTCGTCTGCGCCCCTAAAATCCGGTGTGCACCATTCCTATATTTGGGTCGAGGGCTCATGTTTCGGTCTGTACCCTGTAGGCAGGAGTCTGATCCATCATTAGTTCGTAGCTTCTACAGGTGCATTCATCATTGCCTACTGACCTACAGAAATTACAAAACAATTGTTGGGATGTCTGTGTATATTTCTGCAAAAGATGACAATTATCTGTAGTGTGCTTTCCTCCTATCTGACAGATCGCACACCACAGTGTAGGCGTCGTGCTTGGTCTTGCTTGTACCTCAGGCCTTAACGGCATCGACCCTCTTCCCACCGAGTAATTCGTGAACAATGGATAATGTTCCTTGTCATGCTCCTGGCCTTTGCATTTTATGCACCATACCTCCTCGCACGCCTCTAGCTGAGGTGTCCTATCCTATTTCAAACTCTAGATCTCTAGACACAGATTTTGCAGTTGCGCATGGATTTGTTGGACTCCCAGACTAGGGTCTTGTATAGGGGTCTCATGCAATCTCATTGCCATCTCCAAAGCTTCAACCTGGGTGGAAAGCTTTTGTTGTGATAGTGCCATCCTTAAATGCGGTGTTAGTGACGCTACAAACCATGCGTGGTACTGCCCATACATCAAATTCATGTTGGGTTTGCGAATCATACTCTTCAATCTTTGGTCTAGACCCTAGGGGGTCTCCCCTGGGAGCATCACAATCTCCTTAAACCCAATAATTGATTATGTCTCTGATTTTGGCCTGCTAAATTCCCTATTCAACACGGTATGGATTTCTGCGATTCCTACGTTTGCGTGGTCATTAGAATGCTTAATGTACCATGTTAAGGCGAGATCCTGCAACCCGATTACCAGTGTAGCCTTCTTGATATTGTCATCCACAACCCTTGTGCTTCCCATACTGCCCTTACCATGAACCAGAATTGGTCCGAATCTTCATTCCCTACTCCTCTAAATACCGGTAGTTTGATCACACCCGCCATACTAAACTGTGGTGGTGGTGGAGGTGGGGTGGGTGGAGATGGAGTTGAGGAGGGTGAGACGAGTGGCGACGGAGGTGGAGGTGGTAAGCGTAAAATTCGTTGCCTTATCAGACTGACCGTGCTTCTCAGAGAAACTTTCGCGAGCTCTTCCTCACTTTCCTGCGAGGGTGAAATTAAGGGATTGGTTTCTAATTCTTCACTACCTCCGCTTTTGTATATCTTACGACTTCGTGTAGTCCCAAACATTAATTTATTCGCATAACCCTCTTTTTCACACAATAGCATCTTAATCCAAGTGTTCAAAGCTTTAATATACTTACCTCGTGGTCCCTTGAGCAAGCATCGCTCCACCTCACTGTAGATGACAGTCATATCTACCACAAACTTTGTGATAAATCCTCCTATAATTCAATTGAGCCAATGTTCCACAACTCACATAATCTTATCTCCTGACGCTTCTAGTCTGCGCAGTAATTCTGGAGACCACACGATTGGTTTTTCAAGAATACACCTTCCTTGACAATCTGCTAGCTTCGTGATCCATGCATATAGCTTAGAAGGAAAGGATGAAAAGAAAATTTCATGGATTTCCATATATAAGTAGCGCTCCAACCATTGTTCCTTAAGTACTCACAGATTCCTATTTTCATACACCACGAACTCGTGAATCTTCTTGTCCAACCACCCTTCAATTGCTTTCTTTGTTGGATTCTAGTGACACAACATCAAAAATCCCTTATGCAGATCCTAGTCCCAGAAATGGAACCATTTGTTGGCTTGTATGGGCCTGACCTAGGTTCAGAGATGATTTAGCCAAACAAATCCCAGTACTACTGGACCTTTTGGCAACAGTCCACGGAGTGTGGACTGAGGTCTCACCCGAAGTAGTATGGGAGGGTGCTAGAACCAGGTTTCTGCACCCTAGAGATGTCTGATGGTTTTTTGGTGGTCCGCAGTTTGACCCTACGGGCACATCACTATGCGCATCTATCGGTCCCTCGCAACCTGCGATGCTGCCTTCACACAACCCTACTCGAGGTGTGTTCCATGTTATTTTCCTAGTTCCTTACTATTAACCTGATATTATCTGATTACTTAACTTATCTGTATGAGCCCAAGTATACTTAATAGTGTTCAGTATTCATATACGTGTGCGCGATAAACAAAATAGTATAAATGCATAGAAAGTAATACAAAAGTAGATACACAATATTTGGAATCAAACTTCTCTTTATTATTCTTCTTCTTGGGTTATAGACTCAATGTTTCCCTACGCACTCAGCTGCAGGGGTCTACGCACTCAGTTGTGGACTCTACTAGGCCTTTGTGCACTCAACTGCAAAGCCTCTTCCTACTACTATGACCCAAGACACTTAGACCTTCTCTCTATGCTCGCTATCTTCTAGACTCCATTCTTGTTCATCTATTTCTAATTCCCTTTACAACTTGGAGCCTCACTCTATTTATACAATCCCATGGTTTGTGAAACATGGGTAGGCCGACATGACATTACATTACATTACAGAACTTAGGGCAGACAACCCTATGACTCATTATACATTTCACTCTCTACGTCTGCAATTTGTGGAGTCTTACAACATATTTGACCAAAACTTGGGCTTCGAGTCCCACAACATGTTGTGGGGTGATTCCATCCCCAACAAGGACAACCTTTATTTGGATCCTACCCTACATATGGGGGGTAACCCCTTGTTGGAAATTATCTTAATTATGCTCAAATGCCTCAAACCAGTTGATCAACTTGTTACGCCTCAACCCACCATTGGAATTCCTTACCCAGGAATGAATACAATCTCGAACCCTTCGTTAAACTAACAATCAATTCTAGTTTCTTCTCAATTGCCCATGTATTAACCTGTTCAACCTATTGGATAACCTACACAACAATTACCATTTCAAGGTATGCCTTTTCAAGTCCAACCAACTGCCCAATTTAATCCATCAACACCTACCCATTAACCACTCCAGCATCATGTCCCATGTATTCCTCAAACATCATTTTAGTCTATTGTACCAACAAATGTTCAGAATTTAGGTTCATGTTCACCTCAAACTCCTATTCCAGGATTATCGCAACTAATTGTCCCACTTACATCACAAGTGACAATGCAACCACTTGTTTAGTCTATCCCCCAGGTATTTGGTATTCAATTTGATCCTACAATTCCTTCAATACCCCAAATACCTATCATACAACCTAATTTTCCATATATGCAAGTGTTGTTTCAATGGAAACCTTTATAAGCTCAACCCCAGAGTTAGTTTGTTCAAGGCCCACCTTTTCAAACTCAATTTCTCCAAGGTCAACCTTTACAAAATCAACCCTTTCAAGGGCATTACATTCAAGGTCAAATGGGTCAGAAGCCTATGTTTCAGAATGAACTATACCTAGGTCATAGGTTTCAAGTACCTATGCAACTACAATATGGTATGGCTCATCTTGGATGTCCAGGAGGTATGCAGATTCCAAATGCTTAGGCTATTCTAGGATATCCTCGGTATCCTCCTCCCAGTACAGGACTCGTCCTTCAGGGTTATCATTATGCATCTGAGTATCCTAGCTGCCAGTTACCATTCATTGTAACTGTGGATTTTCCTGACCTCTCTCAGTTAACCAATGATCCGCTTCTTTATTTACCATTTTGGCCAGCCATTCCTACTAAGTTTCCTAGTGACATCTCTAAGTTTCAAGGTAAGTCAGGCAAAGACCCATCCAACCATGTTATGCCTATCATCTTTGGTGCATGTCACACTCATTAAATGAAAATTCTATTAGATTACGACTTTTTCAACGAACCTTAACCGATTCGGCAACCAAATGGTATATATAATTGTAGAAATCTTCCTTCAGTACATTTAATGCCGTTCCCACAACCTTTTTGACACATTTTTAGTTTCCCATTCGATATGATAACGAGAATGATTTTTTAACCTCTTTAACACAATCAAAGTCAACCCATATCGCAGATCACATTCATGAATGTAGACGAAGATATTATTTGGCTAAATTTTACATTCCAGACTAGATTTTGGTCGAATGGTTCATAAAATCTCTTCTTTTTCTTTCCACAGGAAAAAATCGGTAACCTTTTATTTAAAAAATGAAAAGTTACACAAGCATATGCATTAAAGCATTTCCATAAGATGCCCATTGGGCTCGAGTGCGTTCACACCCCATTCAACGTTACAAAACTAACGTGCATTTAGAAGAAGAAAAAAGAAAATGAAATAAGAAGGGAGAAAAAGGCAGAAAAACTGGATTCCGGTAGTGAGTAAAGGACTCACACTTCATGTTTTTCTCCCCTTTTTCTTTTCGACCTTGCGCCACTCACCTTGAGTGGGCTCAATCGAAGCTATGAATAACTATGTCTGCTTTCTGTGAGGCTGTTTCCTTGTCTGAGTCTGAAGTATCTGAGTGGTGATGTTGTTTGATCCCTCCCAAACTCAGATCCTCGCTTGCCTTCTCTGCCTGATTTGAATGGAACTGTGAAATCTTATTGTCTGATGTGGCTTCCTTCTGAGTCTCCTTTTCTTGGGAAAACTCAGCATTCTCTGCCGGGGTATCTTCCTCTTCTGCTTCTGATTCTTCGTCCTCTGAATCAGGGGGGGGAAATTGCCATCCCTTCCTCTGCTTCCCTTTCTGCTTCTTTTTACTGTTTTCTTTCTTGGCTTCTGTACATGTACTTTGCAAGTGTCCTGTCAGCCTACAGAGCCTACATCTGAAAGAAGTGTTTTCATAGTCTAGTCCTTGCAGCCAATTTTGTTATTTGTAGATCAGCCTTATATTGTCCAGCAGTCCTTTACTTAGATCTACTTCCACACAAATGCGTGCAAAAGTGTAGACCCTTTCATCAATCCTTTCCAGATCTATTTTGATATATTTCCCTATGTTGTTCCCAATTCCTTCCAATACTCGTTCACTCCAAAAGTGAAGGGGAAGGTTATATAGGTGGACCTAGACCGGCACTTTGGAGACAGTCATTTTGTTTGGATCAAAATCTGGAAACCATGGGGTCATAAAAAACCCCGAAGTTCCCCAAACCCAAGGCCCAGCACTAATGATTGTATCTCTGACTTCCGTGGATGCAAATCTAACTATAAAAAACCCCTTGGAGCATAAATGTATATCACATTCCATGGTCCAATTGGTGGAAATCCAGTGAAATAGATCCATTGGCTTTGGCCAAAAACTGTTAAAACGGCAAATTAGGGCATACATTTCATAGGACTTAACGAAATCATGAAGCCCTGTAGAATCAAAGTTAAGGGTTGCAGTTTGCCCTAGCTGATTACTATGTATGGTCTAGGTGTATATCCGCCTTGATCTAGAGAGGACCCTGGATCTCTGTTACCCTGTAAAATGTTTTTGTAGGAGGAGCCTCCCTTGGGTTGATGTTGAGGTGCTGTCTTTCCTCCCTTGTCTCCTCCTTAGGAGCTTGGCTTTCCCTGAGGCAAAGCCCCTCCTCTCATCCTAAGGTTTAAAACAATGGTTGTTTCTGGACTAATCTCATAGTTTTTCGGGGTTCTACTATCCTGGAGGGTCCACCTACCACTGACCAAATGTTGGATCTAAACAGGGTATCCCGTCAATGCCCATATTTGCTATTTCAGCTGCATGATGGTGCTTTCTGCATGTACCCACACTAAACTGGTTTTCCCCTCAGGGGTTTTAATAAAAATCTGAAAACGAGTTGTTGTTACCTATAGCCTGGGTTTTGATTGAGTTCCTGATCCGCCTAAACTAGTGTCGTGGCTAATTTTCGTGTGCTCTGGCTGTAAACGATCTTCCAGATCTAGCCTCATATAGGGTCATTCTTCCATTTGCAGGTCTAGATCTATAAACCCGATGCTCGATCTATGCTCATTGCCACCGATCTGTTGCCTAGGTTCTGGTTGTTCTCGAATATTGGCCAGATCGGTTAGATCCAAGCCGATCTGCAATGTTTGGGCCAATCCATTAAGGAAGGGAGCAGATCTGCATCATGCAGTCCCCCTTCTTTGATTTCAACGACTGGTCTAGTGTGAAAACTTGCATATCCCAACCCTGCCGTGTCCTGGATTTCTTTTCTTCTTCCCCCCTGCCATTGCTCTGCGCGATCTGGGGATGGCACGACCTAGCCCCTAAACGCATTGCGGCGACATTTGTTATCCCTTTCAGGGTATTGACGAAAACATCATAGTCAGGCACGCCTAAAGAAATATGATGGCTGCGTGGCAGATGTTCCAGATCCTTCTCGACATCAGGGCTTGCGCTATGAGGGCTTTCAGATAGACTTGAGTTGGGATTCAAAG
Organism: Pinus tabuliformis; assembly: GCA_031772625.1. Taxonomy (NCBI): domain Eukaryota; kingdom Viridiplantae; phylum Streptophyta; class Pinopsida; order Pinales; family Pinaceae; genus Pinus; species Pinus tabuliformis. Next base: position 1,747,128,855 of record CM062819.1, on the reverse strand, counting down.
AAAACGAGGGTGGAGCAGAACTGAGCCATACAACCTCGAATCCAAAATTGGGCACAAATATTCTCTAAAACCTGAAAACCTCCTCATAAAACTGTGCAAGGTGTTGGACGTCCGTTGTTGACCTCGTCACATGAACGAGCTGAAATCCTGCCATGGAGACAGAGCTGCTCGACCTCGTACCCAATCAGGAAATAATTCATCCAAGAGATCGAAAACTAAATTCATATAAAATCTCTTTTACCTGTAATAACTAAAGATATTTCCAAAGCATGTGTTGTAACTAAGGAGCAAGTAATTGCTCATGCTTAATACCTTAATCTTGCTTATACTCAGTCCAATACTTTGTATGAAAAGATCTCAGATTTACCCCACCCCAGTCAGACTAATCCAGCGCTTACAAGATCACATGTCGCTGATGGTATGATTGGTTCGATGAACCAAAAGTATAAGAATAAAAAGAATAATTCTAAGAAAACTCAAATTTTGGCTATATCTGATTCACGTGAAGAAGATCCTTCTCCCGAAATTACTTCGAATATTAACATCATAGAATCATCTAATGGAAAAAGTAAGAAATCTGGAAATAACAAAAATGGAAAAGGGAAAGCTAAACAAGACACTCATTCTAAGGAGAAATCAAACAAGAACAAACCATCTAATGAAAACAAGAACCCTTGTTATCCTTGCCTATTTTATGATGAAGATCATTACACCAAGGAGTTTCCACATCGTGTTGAAGTTTTTAAATTTATCAAGGGTTCACCCACTCCCACTGTTTTGAAGGATCCCCTTCCTCCTCAAGACAAAGAAAAATGATTTCTCATGGCCAACCATCCTCATCCACATCAGTAGATATCATGATGATGTCTTCCAAAGTTATGGGGGCAACGAGATTCAAAGATTATGGATCAAAGAGTCTTGTTGAATATGGAGATGATTCCAGTCTAGCTGGTCAAACTTCCACATCTACTCCTCCTTATTCTTAACCATTACATATTGAAAATCCAAACCTTGATATGATAATATGTTTTTCTCATAAGGGTATGCTTCAAAATTCATCCCTTAACCCTCATGCTAAGGCTCCTCAGAACTATAACATCGTCGAAGATTTGGCTATGTCACCTTCGACAATGTCGGCTCTTGAAGTGCTGCAGATTTGTCTAGCACAAAGGAAGTTATTATTATCAAGAATTGGAGTAGTAGATCCTCATGACTCCAATTTAATTGTTTTCTATCTCGAGAATAATGTCCCATGTCTCCCACAGTAATTGGCTTTTCAGATACCAGTCCATGTCAAAAGTCGACATGTTTTTTGAATAGTGATTGATGAAGGAGTGTCGACATGTATTATGTCCATTTCTTGTTGGAGAGATTTAGGTTCTCCAAAAATCAATCAATATCCCACAACTTTGAAATCCTTTGGTGGAAGAGGTTATCGTCCTTACGGTATTTTAAATGATTTACTAATCGAATTAGATGGTAAAATGGTTAGAATAGAAGTTGAGGTTGTTGATTATCAACTTGAATATAACCTTTTTCTCGGTCGAAGGTGGACTTATACCATGGCAGCAGTAGTCTCGTCATATTATAGGATGATCATGTTTCTTCACATAGGAAGAATTGTGAAGGAAGACCAATTGTCCTACTATACCTCAGATCCTAATTCCACTAGTAGTGTGCCTTTTGTTGGAAAATCAATGACTCTGTATGAAGTTGGTGTTGGTCTTCTCAAAGACTCATCTTTGATGGGAAATTTCTCGTTCCCTCCATCTAATTTCCCTTATAATGATTCCCATATTCACACGATTACATCAAGTACTTTTGAATTAGTAGATCCGTGGAAAGTACCTTCAAAGTCAAAATTAGTCTTATATGGAAGTGAGATGCCGCGTAGCCCTTTTGAGTTGGCTTATGAGGAAATTTATTCCTTTTCCAACTTATCAACATCTCAAAACAATCGAATGAATATGATTACTCATGAATATTCTCATTAATCGTGCTTAGTACCAATATCTATTCCTGATCCTCTTAACACAAAATCTTTAAATAATGAAGGGATTGTGGAAGTTATTACCTTGCATGAGATGTCATAGGACGATACTCCTCATCATTCGACCTTCTTGCCATATTTTGACAAAATTCATAATAATTTCTCATTTATGTATTTATCTCAGACTCTTAGTGATCCTCGATGTCAAATATCTACCCTTTATTCCGATTCTGAACATAATTTAGAGAACTTATCAACAATGATACCCATAGACATCTTAGTGAAATCAAGCATAACTGAAAATATTCATATAGGACCTTCTTATTCTTTAGAAGATATTCAGACTTAAAAACCCTATTTCAGGCATTTTGTGACATCTTTGCCTGGTCATAGGAAGAAATTCCAGGAATCGACCCTAGCATAGTCGTACATGAGATAAAAAATTATCGATATGCTGAGCATGTTAGACAATGATTACATCTTATACATCCATGAAAAGTTTCCTCCATCAAAACTGAGGTTGAAAAAACTATTGAATGTAGGATTCATTCACCCCTTTCCTTTGACTCATTGTGTATCCAACATTGTACTTGTTAATAAAAAACAAGGAACTCTTCGAGTATATGTTGATTACAGAGATATCAATAAAGCTTGTCCCAAGGACAATTATCCAACTTCGTATATCGACCAGATTGTTGATGACTCTGCGGGGAATGAAATTTTTTCATTCATGGTTGGATTTTGTAGCTACAGTCAGATAAAACATTTCCGTGCCAATTACTACAAAATCGTGTTTATATGCCCATGGGGGATTTTTTCTTATTGCAAACTACCATTTGGCTTGAAACATGTTGGAGCAACTTTTTAGTGAGCGATGTCTTATGCATTCCATGATATCAATTAATATTTTTTAGCCTTATTTATATGACCTTCCATCTCATTCAATGAAATGGAATGATCATCCATTACACTTAAAAGAAAAAATTTCATTAGGTGCAGACATTACAATATTCACTTAAATCCGCACAAATGTGCTTTTTGTGTACGATCAAGTCGGCTTCCAGGTTTCATCATGTTGAAAGAGGGCATTTGTGTTGACCCCCTTAAGGTAGAGGCAATCCTGAATCTTCCTACTCCTTCTAGCCTTCCACAACTACAGATTTTGCAAGGGAAAGAAAAGTTTTTGCGTAGATTCATCCATACTTATGTCAAACTAGCCCAGGGCTTTACTCAATTGTTGAAAAAGGGTAACTTTTCTGGGATGAGCTCACTGATAAAGATTTTAATACATTAAAACATGCACTGACCAATGCACCATTACTACATCCACCTGATTATCATCGAGATTACTTTTTGTACCTAGATGCATCCAATGCCACTATTGGCATGGTGTTAGTCCAAGAGGATGGTTATAGTAGCGAAAATATGATTTATTATTTCAGTATAAATCTCACTAAAACTGTGATTAAATATGCACATGTGGAGAAGCTAGCCTTGGCAACTATTCAAGATGTTCAACGACTCCGTCTCTATATAAATCTTTGAAAAATTAATTTCATTTCAGATTGCAACCCTATGATGTACATTCTTACTAAGAAATTGCTAGGGGGAAAATACTTCAAATGGATAGTTATATTACACGAGTTTGATTTAGAATTTGAAATATGTAAATTAAAGTAATCTTTGGTTTTCACTAAACTATTGTGTGCCTTTCCTCATACTGATATAGAATCTATAAAATAAGATTCATTTGATAATAAATATATGTTTCTTATTAGTATGTAAGGTTCATGGTATGGAGATATCATTATACATCTCCAAACCTAAAATTTTAGGCATGATTTATCTAAAACTGATCATTGTTGAGTCCAATACTAATCCCAACAATATAATATTGTTGGTGACACTCTTTACCATCGCAGTACCTATTCTATTTTTCGACATTATGTGGCTTGCCATTTTGGAGCATATGGTGATCATATATCCAGGTATGCAACTACCAAAAATATATTGCGTGATGATTATTTTTGGCCTTCAATGTTTAAAGATTGCATTATTGTGATCCACAAATTCCATAATTTCTAAATCTATGATCACAAAATGCAAGCACCTCTAGCACCTTTTCACCGAATCATAACTGTTAGTCCTTTTGCAAACTAGGCATTGATTTCATTACCTATAACCCTCACTCAGCCAGGGGCATGGGTATATTATCCTTGGAGTTTATTACTTTACAAAATGGGCTGAGGTGATACCTACTTATAAAGACGATAGTGAAACTGCAACAATTTTCATTTTCAATCATGTGATTGCTTGGTTTGTTGTCCCACAAGCTATTGTTATAGACCATGGTAGTCATTTTTCTAACTTTGTGATGGTTAAACTATCAGCACATCTTGTCCTATGTCATGACATATCTAGTCCTTATTATCCATAAGCTAATGGTCAAGTTGAAGTCGTTAATAAAATTTTAACCTATATGATTAAACAAATAGTTGGTATTCAGAAAGGAACTCGCATTCCATTCTATTTTCAATGTTGTGGGCTTACTGTACTACTGTAAGAACGTGGACAGATTTTACTCCATTCTAACCTGTTTATGGTTTGGAATCAATCTTTCCCATTGAATGTGAAATCCCATCTCTAAAACTAGATATCAAATTACTACCTGCTACCTCTGAATACAAAGAAAATTTTTGACATTTAGCATGTTTAGATGAAAATCGTTGTGATGTTGCACTAGCTAGCGAAGTTCACAAAAAAAGAGTCAAAGCTCAATTCGATCAAAATGTAAATCCTCATTCATATTCATAAGGTGACCTATTCTTGGTTTATGATCAATCTCATGACAATTTAGGTGTGGGAAAGTTCAAACCCATCTAGCATGGCCCTTACATCATAAAACATGTATTAGCCAAAGGGGCCTATGCGATGGTTGATTATAATTTTATTCCTTTAGGAAAGCCCAGAAATCGTCTTTACCTAAAGAAATATTATGCATAAAATTTTAGTGGAGATTTGTACATTATTTACTCTTTTTATGTGTGTGCGATAGTTAATGTTTTTTACATTTTATATTATACTTCCTTCTTCTCTTGCTTTTCACTTGATTTGTAGATGTCGACGTTCCCTCAGAATTACATCGGCTTTGCTGATGGTGCTAGTTGTAGTACTCAGATTATATCTTCCACAACCTAGGTTATCTTTTCACTAGTGATGAGCTAGTCTCTATTCATGGAATATGCCTCGGTCAATAAACAAATAACATAGCAGAATATAGCATAGTCATTAAGCTATTATCTGATGCCATCAGATTTGGTATTCAATGTTTGATCATTAGGGTAGATTCATAGCTCGTAGTATTACATTTAAACAATGTTTATGCAGTAATAAGTCCAACAATGTTAAGGATGTTTTTAAGGGTCCATATTTTGGAAAGGAAATTTGATTATATCGAATATCAACACATTCAAAGAAATTTAAACACATTTATAGATACATTGGCTAATTGTGTGTCAAATAGATATTTGTGACATTTGTAAATTAAAACAATATTCATTCATATATTGGTTAAGATAAATTGTAGGCCAAAGTAGTAGTTTTCATTAAAATAGAGTTTTCATAGAAGTATGTCTAGAAAATATGCAATACGAGAACATAGGGCCTTGTGGCCTTTATTTTCCGAATATGCTAGCACCAAAAATCAAAATTTGGTCCTAGAAACTAGAACATCTAAGCATGATCATGCTCATGATAGAAAACAACAGCAAGCGCAACTCAACACAGTAAATGTCTAAGTGGCCCTGCAACCCCAACTGCATGTCTCTGATATCTGAGAGAAATGTCATATGTCCCATTCTCTGGGATATCCAAGGTCAACCTCTGTAGGTTTTGTTCTAGCTCTGTCAAAATATCTACTACCTATGGATTAGCTTTTGTAGCTAGAATAGGCTGATTGCCTCATCTATGATATCCCCTCAACCGTGTTGGTCGGTTTAGGCCCACATCTGCACATGCATTTCAGATAATTAGCCTTTGAAGAAAGAAACACCTAAAAATTTTAAATTTTAAAACATGTCAAAATGAGAAATTCTCACCTACGTCACCCCACAAGCTCCTACTGTAAGTGGGATATCAGTATCACCTTTGTAATCCATCCTGACATATGGGAATTCATCGATCAAAATGATCTACTGGCCTAACCAGTCAAAAAAATCGGGAGTATACCTCACTACCGATCCATCGCCACCATGACATGCCATCAGTGAAACCCATCTCATCATATGCGGATCCCTAGGATCCCCCTCATTTGTTATAATTTGTTTTGGCTGGAGAGGAGGAATCCTCCCTAGGGTGAAAGAAATAAGAATGATGCCATAATTGAAATTCTTGAGTTTCCCATTTTCGCATCTAGTCAACTACTCGTTCATGTTTATAACTACTGCCTCGCACAAATTGGGCATCATGGATTCCCAAAATTCCATGACAATCTCCATCTGTGCCCATGTGGCTAAATGAAGGGTGGCGCTACAACACAGCTTGATAACAGTGAAATTAATGGTTCTCAGGGGCAAGAGCTCGATGGTCTAAATAACAATTCTGCCATCCTTGGGTGCTGCACCTCTACATAACCACCGTAGATACCCATCAGTAGTACCTCTACATTTCCATGGTAATGCAATACTCTCCAATCACAAAACATTGTTCTTGGACATTCCAAGTTCTTGCCAGCCATGTCATTAGATCTACGTGAGATTTAATCCCAAGAATGAGCAAGTATTTCAGGAGGCCACAAGTTCTTAGAGCCTACATGGTAGCTGGATCTTCCAAAGCTACCAAATCATTGGCTTCGTGCTCTCTTTCCCTCCACTCCATTTTGAGCAATCAATTAACCTGAAATGACCATTTAAAAAATTTTAGAATCATTTTTAAGGTCGATCTCATATTTTTTGGGGTCCAAATATTTCATTTTGAAAACCCTCACCACCTACACTGTCGTTGTTTTATAGACAAGCCACAACTGTGCAAATTTTTCTGGGAGATATTCACAGAGGCCACGATTTTCCATTTGGAAAATTTTATCCGATTGCACAGATAGGATTGAAAGAAATTGGCACGGGGCCGAGGACATTTTTTTATAAGTCCTTGCCCCAAAAATTAACTGAAAGATTCAAATGGAAGTTTGAACAAATAAAAAGCTAATTTAGGAAGATATCTTCTCCCTGCAAGAAGCAATTTTTGATTTTTTCCATCGGTTGGCTTGGAATCAATCCTAGAAGTCTGGTGGTAAAAAGCTCCTCTTTCTGCTCTCAAATGGTAAAAATACAAATGGTGAGAAATAATTTACTTTTTCTACTTTTATAGGGTTTTTAAGTAAAAATATATATTATTTTTATATTTAAGACCTTTTAGGAAGGAAAATTTTATATTTTTGAGCAGTAATAATGATTTATTGAGTTTAAATGTGCAGGATAGGTTACCAAGCAATAAAAAAACATTTTGACTATTATCAAACTTGTATTGATTTTCATGCTCTTGAAGAATTATGAAAACCAAAAATCATAGAGTCCTCTTTTAAGCCCTTTTCAAACTCTTTAAAAATGAAAATATTGTCGAGTACTTGTTTGTTCGAACTCGTAAAAGTAAATGAACAACTTTCCTCTTAGTATAAGTTTACCCCTTTTAAGGACTGAGCCATGACTATTTACGAGAAAGGTATACGTTGAGTTATTATGGTCAATAGAGTTCTCTCTGCATTATTTTATCCTTTTTCAGGTTTGAGGGTCTAAATTTACGAAAAATAACACTATGGAGTTTACTTATGTTTTTCTCCCAACTCCCTAAAACAGAAAAAACATCGAGCTTTACATTCTCTAGGATCATTACAATTTTACAGTAAAAGAACTGAATGAGTTACCTTTTTGTGACTTTTTCAAAACCTTTAAAATAAAATGACATCAAGTTACTCCTTTACTGGACACGTAAAAACTAAACAGTATAGGAGTCATTAAGAATAATGGGACCGAACCATTCCTTGTTAGGGTTTGCTAAAAAGACTTCAATGGACTCATCTAAAGGATGAGTTTACAGTCCATGCATATGTTATCCTCATCAAGATTGTAAAAAAATAGAGACGTACTTTCCCATAATGGTGGGGGGGGGTTGGGAAAAGTTGTCCATTTTACATTTCATTTCTAAAGGTAGCATGTTTCTCTTGAACATGACACTCTGTCACATTCATGTTTGAGTTAGGAAATCCATTTGTCTTATAATTAATCAAACCTCATTGAAAGTCTTCATCATTTTGGGTATTATCGTTAAGTGAGATGCTGCCAAGTCAATTATCAAGTCGTTATGTGTTCAAGAGAAGTTCAACCTTAGTTTAAGTTCCTTTGCAAATTTTAGCCTTCAATCGCATCGACCATCCTTGAGTCAATCCTTGCGAACTATTTTCAAATCTTGCCATTGTGTTTTGTGTCATAGGCTTCCCTACAATGGGTCACTTCCTATCGACTTCAACTCATTCGCTAGGAAGTTGATCTAGAAACCTTTAATACCTTGAGGCATGCATGCCTTAATGTCAATTTTCTCACCTTCGACGACGGGTTCTCATCATTGGCCTTCGATCAAATGATTCTGTGAGTGTTCGACTTCAGATCACTTATTCACACTTGATAGCTTGTATTGGAAGTACCTTGAACACAAGGTCGTTATTGGCGGTTTCTCTTGCACTTGTTAACGGTTCACATCATCGGTCGGTAATGAAGTGGTTTCTACAATGTTCAACCTCAAAACATTCACTCGCATGGTTCTCTTCACACTATGGATCAAGAGATGGAGATCAAGACCCTCGATCTAGTTTCATCAATCTAGATTGTGAGGAGATTCTATATTCATGATTATGTAGACCCATTTATGATAGATGGTTGCGTCCATATTGTGTCTACTATCTATATGATTTTGGTTTTTCCATATTTTTTCATTGAGTTCACTTTACCCTGAGTATAGGAATGCCTACCTCAATGATGATTATTGATATACATTTGCATTGTAATCCTTGAATGTTCCTTGTAGGTTTCCAACCATTGTCTCTAATATGATCCTTGGAATGATAAAGTGCTTCAATCTTTTAAACTTATCTTACAGACTTCGCACTTTCAGGGAAAATCTATTACATATCAATTTTTCGCCATAACGCTTGATTGGTTTATGAGTCTTTTTACCATCCATGAACATGTTTGATTGAACTCCCTTATAAGTCAAACCACCAAAAATATCATGAAGGAGATGATAAATTTGGCAAAAATAGCTGTCACACCTTGTCAAGTTTAACCCACGCCGATTTTCCTAGCTTTTCCAATGCATTCGCTCAAATTAACTCTTAGAACAGCACAAAACTATGCTTTCTCTGCCACTATAAACCTGCACAGGTGAATTCAAGAAAGTAAAAATAAATAGTACATTCTAGAAACATAGTTGGTCGAATATTTCCCAATTGAAAGCTTCTAGGTGAAGACTATTTGAACTAGAACCCTCAGATGATGCATCTTAATCCCTTTCGTCAAGGAAACCTAATCCCTCAATTAGGGGATCTCACCCTCCTCTTTTGGATCTGAAACTTCTTTCACTTGGCCTATAAAATGACTAGAGGGTAGAGGGTTAGAGGAGGTCAAAAATCAGAGAAGATAAACTTATGTTATTAGTTTGAGATTGGAAAGCTTGTCATCTAAGGAGGAGATTGAAGGCATTTGGGAGGAACCTCATGGTATACAGGGAAAGGTTATAATGCACCTCTTTATATTTGATTAATACAAATGAGCACTTTTCCCCATTGATTTGTCTTATTGGAATGGTGAATGGTTTATAATTGTTTAAGGTGTTTATTAAGGGAAATTCAATTCCTAATCTCGTTGATCATCAAGTTAATTTTTGTTTGGATTATTATATTGCATATGCTTTTGATCCTTTTATGGTTTATGGTTGCAGATCTTATCAAGCATTGAGGAGTTGCATCAAGTCACAACAAGGGATCTTCATTGAGCATTCTGTGAAATAGGTAAGAGGCTCATCCATTAGTTTAAATTCTTATAATTCAAACAAGTCCAACTTTAGGAAATTTAGTTCAATTATCCTGCTTGTTTCTAGTTTCCATCAAGGATCTAGGGAGATTGCTATCGTCCACAAGAGGGATTTGTCCGATGTAACATGGTTACAATGTAGTCATTGCTTCATGGGCGCATTCATGATGGCCCCATTTCCACTTACAAGTTCCCAGAACAAAAATTAATAATACATTGTGATAAGACATTGTACAAGTTGGAAATCATAAACATGAAAATGTTCATTATGATGTTGTGAAATGGTTAACTTCCATTTAGGTAGGAGAATGAAATACTATTACATGTATACATAATAATTGTAATAAGACCATGCCCCAAACCTATGTAAGTCAAAGTTCTACATGCATTTGGTGATTTCTTTTTTATGTCAGGGAAGGTGGAGGACATGTAAGGTACAAGGTAAAAAAAACGACGAGGTAATGGTATAACACTTCATAATATAATATTATTTTCCCACAAGACCATTTCTTTGTCCTTTCTAGTGTTCTCATGGTCTTTAAAACCATTCATAAACTAGTATATAATATATTGCAACTCCAATATTTAGAAAGCTTGATTTCCTTATAACAAGTCAGATTTTTCCATTACATGTAAAAATATATTTACAACATATACATGCCTATTCATTCATTGAACACTAAAATCACATTTAACATATCATCTAAATTTATAAAATAAAATTAATAATTAATAATTACAGTTTGCAATTTATCACATTGTGATTGCAATTATATTTTCTCTCCATATTTAACCTAACCATTCTCTTCTCTCCATATTTAACATAACCATTCTCTTCCATAAATGGATATTGCGATACAGGGCATTTTATTAAATTAAACACTATTTTCAAAATTAAAAATTGTACATGCCTAAAGCACAAATACTCGAAATTTAATATAAAATCTACACTTGTAAGTTGAGACATTACCAAACTCAACCTAAAATCGACACATGGACCAAATTTAGGATAAATTCTATATTTGTAGAGTGAGGTAGTGTAGACAAATTCAATATAAAATCCACAGTTATAGGTTAAGATGTCGAAATTAGTTTGATCGTATAAATGTCGAAAAAAGTCGGATCATATAGAAAAATTATTGCATAATAATAATCAAGATAAAATGCTCGAACTCAACATAAAATATAAAATTGTAAGTTGACATAATGTTTGAATTTTTTTTTGCAATATAATCAAAGGTAAAATGCTTGGAGCTCAACCCAACATAAAATCTATAATTATAAATTAAGCTGATGTTTGAAAAAATTATAATAATAATCCAGAAAAAAATGCTCCAAGCTCAACATAGTTGACATGATGTTTGAAAAACTTTACAATAGATAGAAACTCATCTCATGTAATATATTATGTTATTGAATATTCAATCTATTTAAAATTCTATGCTCATCAAATATGCAACTACACATTAAACTAACTACCACTATTGTGATGCACTGTAAATTTAAAGATCCGTATCATAAAAGACACCACATTGATCACCCGCGCACGTCAAACCAATAACAATTTTGAAGTCTAATTGTTTTTTTTCAATAAATGTGTAAGCTGCGACTTAATTGATCATTGCAGTTGTAACGTTCCCATCAAAGACGTTATAACTGCCCCGCCTAACCATGCAACTGTTGGGTTTTTTTTTTTTTAAATTCTTCCACCGTTCAACTGCAAGATTCTCATTTGAATAAACTAACTAGATTGAAACAAAACACCAGACATTTCAAAATTACGTAAGTGTCTTGTGCAGAAGTTGCGCAATTCTAGACGATGAAGATGGGCGAGGGGTAGGAGCAGGTGAAGGTTTAGGCCATGTGACCTAGTCCCCTTGCCCTCGAGCGTTGATTGGATCGAAAAAGAAATATGAATACCTAGAACAGCACTTCGCCTCCAAGACTGGCCTGCTGCTGCAGATGAATACTGTCCACAAGAAGGTGACCGTCCTCAACCAAAATGGTAAGCCATTTGTACGTCTCTTATCGTTCTCCAATATATCGCTGATGTCTGGCGGGGCTGTAATTGTTTCATGCTATCGAACACATATGTCCGACCCTTTGAAAGGTTCTGCGCAGGCTTTGTAGACAAGAAGGGATCAAGCCAAATCATCTCATTGCATTTTTACGGCTAGTTTTTTTTGTATGATGTTCTAATGCATCTCAAATGATGTGATTGCTTTCCGTTGTAGGAAAATGCAATTTATGCCATTTTCAAAACCACGGGAGAATCTCAAGAAGAGGGAAAACGTTTTTGTATGATGTTCTAATGCATCTCAAATGATGTGATTGCTTTCCGTTGTTGGAAAATGCAATTTATGCCATTTTCAAAACCACGGGAGAATCTCAAAAAGAGGGAAAACGTTGTGCATTTAGAATTCCCAGGGGCGCTGAAGGAGCTGTCAGCAGGTCCAACTTGAAGTAAGCCTTATTTCGGAGATGAGCAGTTTGGGTTCCTGAATATTGCATTCAATTCCTATTCTGGTTGGTTCCATGCAATAGAAACGTTGGGGGAATGCCAGCCAGCACAGGAGGTAGAGTTTCCGAGGGTCGAAAAATGGATGAAGACATGGTTGGAGAGAAAGAGCGTGTACAAAATCTTCCAGGACCCGTCATAAATTCGTGGAACTCGCCAATCCAGTTAGGAAGAAAATTATCCCGGAGTGACTGTGAAACCATAATTTTGTTGCAACGGCCATCCTTGACCCAACCCCAATGTAGGTTAGGGTCATCCGAGGCCCAGCCGCTTCTCATCGTTGACCCGATTCTCGGGTCAAGGGTGCCCGTTGCAACAAAATTATGTAGTGACAGTCACTCCGAGACAAATTTCTTCCTCATTGAATTGGCCAGTTCCATAATTTTATGGTGTTAGGGGAAGAAAGTTGCAATACATACTATTGATTTTGATCCGAAACTACGATCGTACGATCGTTGAGACAACATTGCTATATAATATGTATTTATACGGACAAGTATCCCCTTATTGAGAACTAGATCCCAGATTTAGAGGTAAGGTGTCACGCCCCTACACCTGCGGTAGTCTTTCAACCGCTTATAGCGAGGTGCGGCAGCACCGAACACTTTCTTTTCACCAATACTTATGTTCGTGGACTACGCCTTAATTCACTTTCTCCTACTTAGTTTGTGTTTCGCAACCAAGTACTATTATGTTTATCCTTTATACCAATGAACATCCATACTCATTCATTATCAACAGCAATTATGTTATGAAACCAGCTCAAGAAAAGATAGAAAAGATAGATCAACGCCTTAGAATTCAGCCTCTTCGAGGGGGCAACCTCCTTTACATTACATAAATGAACAATTCTTGGATGATACAAATGACAAAACCTCCTTTCTATATATAGGAGTCTAAGGAGTCACAATATAATCCAGCCGACCTAACAATAATAATATAAAGCCACAAAAATAACAATAGAGGGATTCTATGGGCACAAAAATAACAATATGGGGGTAATAGGGGCACAAATAAGGGGTATAACTACAATAGTAATGGGGTAATCACTAGTATTATAGGGACCCAACAAATTATAAACGAAGAAGACAATTGCACAGTATAAAGGGAGGGACAACTCCCTGAACAATGAGTCTGCCCAACAATATATTATAATCAACCTTTCTTTAATAATAGAGGCTTCACAAGTATTTTTGGCAAAATCCAAGCCTATACTTAGCCAATTTTACAACGGAGGCAAACCTGTCTTTTACAACCTTTGTGCATACCTTGCACGATGCGCGGGTGCTCACCTGAGCCACCAAGACACCCTCGTCAAGTCTTGACACAAATCCGCACCTCAGAACAACCCCGGGCACACCTTGCCCAACTTTCGACCAATTCCAAGAACGCTAGCCAAGTGAGCAACCTCCTATGAGAAGTGCGCATGAGCTATGCGCATTACCCTTCTCTTTTCTGTGCACTTGTATTCTCCTTGAACTCTTGCAAAGATGCTTGTCCAATGCATTGATGCCAATGAGCCTCCAAACACATGAATATATATATGCCTGTTTGGAGTGGGTGGTGGCTTGCCGAGCCGACCCCCAAATACAAGTTTACACACCCCTCAAGCGCTTTGCAGATGTCGGCCAGCCCTCTAACATGAGTCGGCCTCCATCTATTTCACCCACACTTCATTCGGGTATAAACTTCCAAGTGTCGTAAATTGTCGTTCAGACTCTCGTCGCATATAGCTCGCCCAAACGTCGCTTTACCGTGTGCGCCAGCTCGTCGCGCGCCCGCCTGTGCACCGTGCGCCGGCCTGTTCACCGCACGCCCGCCCGTGCACCATGCGCCCACCTGTTCATCGCGTGCTCGCCCGTGCATCGTGCGCCCGCCCACGTTTACACCAACTCGCGCCCGGCTAACTCAAGGACCTTACATAAGGCCTCTCGGAAACTAAGTAGTACCAGATTATATGGTATTTTTTAACAACTCGCTTGTCTAACGACGTTCCAAGTTAGTAATTTTTATTTTATTTTTTGGGGAAAAATACATTTGGCTAAATTTTTTTTAATGAAAATGAATTCAACACTATCAAAATTCCTTTAGCACCTAAAATTTATTTGGCACCTAAAATCTCATCTATTTAAACTAAGTGCATTAATTGTTAAAATTCAGATGTAAGAGAATATTCCCAGTAGCTAGAATTTCAATAAGAGAATATTCTTAGTCATGTCTTAAATTTACTTTGTTATTTTCCTTACAGTTATTAATCTTGAGTTTAAATTTCTTTTGTTGTTTTCTTTGCAATTACTAATCTATATAGAAAATAAAAGTGATTTTAATGACATGTACCAAGTTGAGCAACCTAAAAAAACTCAGAAAATAACAACTTTATAGAAAAATAAAAGAATGCTTTTAATGACATGTACCAAGTTGAGACTTTATAGAAAAATAAAAGAATGCTTTTAATGACATGTACCAAGTTGAGCAGCCTAAAAAAACTCTGAAAATAACAACCTTAACTGGTCTTCATATTCTTTTTGAGGTCAAAACTTCATGCCAATAGTCAAGACTTTGGAATGCCATGTATCAACCACTACAGTGGCCACCCTACCTATAGCAAAGTGTGTTGGAAGTAAAGGAGTGTTGAATCCCATTAGAATTAATGGAGAATAGGCTATTATTGTTATGTAGTTGTGATTTTCCTTTCTATAGTTATTCAGTTTCTGTATTCCTAGGATTATGATTTGATGTCCCTAACAAATTGTATCTATTAATATTCATATTAATGTGAAGCTGTAGTGTGGACTGGTTTTGGTTTTCATTTCATGTCTTCCCTATGCAACTCTTGACATGGTATCAGAGTTGCAGGGCTATGGATCCTATACGCTCACTGAAGGGCGCGACTGAGGAGAAATCGTCGCATATTTTAGGTGCATAAATGCGACTATCCCACTGTGACACTTAACGCATGTGGGATTTTCACATCTCAGCACGGTTGTGGGTAGAATGTCACGATTTTGTGTTGTATAACTGCGTCGAACTTCGCGAATCCTTGGTGGATAAATGTGACGACCTTGAGGTGAAGAAAAAAAAAGGGTTGTGTGTTTTTTTTCTCGTGGTGGGTACTGAATCAGGCCTAAAAGCTGCGGTTTCGGTGAACAAAAAAACTACATGTTTTTTAATACTTTGGTGCTCTGCTGTCCAAGAGGAGCTTGCCATCTGAGAGGAGGCCGCGAGGAGGAGGCATTCAAGCTGCATTTTTTTTTTGTATATTGTTGATCGAAGAAGCGTGGGATCGATCAGAGAAGCATGAAATCGTGCATTTGACAGTTGTTGCATTGTTAAACATCTGCTGTCAACGTGGAGAAGGATTTTATTTTTGGGTGTGCGATCTGGTTGAAATCCGTGGAGATCTGCTACCCGAATTACTGTGTGGAATGCGAGCAGAAGAGTTGTGGACTGTTGAGTGTTGTCCAAGTGTGATTGTCATGCGTGGTGAGTTGAGAGCCTTAGAAAGGGCTACGTGGCAATGCATTTCTATTGCAGCCGTTAGAGGAGAAAATCGGTGGCATACTTGAGCTGTGGTGAAGTTGACCACCAAGAAGTAATCCACGTGCAGGGGATTGCAATCCTCGATGGAGCGTGAGATCCTCTTCCATCTGGTGAGAGGGCATGAGAACTGAATGTTCATTGCTGCGTTGAATTAAAATCTACCATTTTTTAATATCTGTTGAGGTGGCCCCTTGCAACAAGAAGTTTGAATAATTATCGTTTAGATAATTAAAGTTTTTTTTAATTGAAGTGTTTTAAATCTTTAATTAAAAAATATGGAGTGGCTCGTTATTAAAAGGGGTGATTGGTTTTAAGGAAAGAATATGGGTTTTTTATTTAAATATTTTTTATTTAAACTCTTTAAAGAATTAATTCTTTATTTAAAGAATAGGAGGAGTTCTTCATTTGAAAAAGGTGGGGAAATTGAAAAAAAAGGGAGATCTTGGCTCTTTTTTTGTGGATCTGGCATTTCCCAGATTATTTTTTTAAGATCGGAGTTGTTTATAAATTGGTGAAGTTTTTTATTCATTCAAGATGAATAACCAAATTGTGGAAGCTTATCTCAATGAGAGTAATAAGCTTGATGGTTCCAATTACACCAATTGGAAGTTTAAGCTCTAAACTCTGCTTGAGGGACAAAATGCCTATGGCATTGCCACTGGTGATGAGGTCAAGACGACTACTGCAACTGGTGGATTGAATACAACAATTCAAGGCTCAGAGAAAAGGGAGATGAATGAAAATG
The DNA here is from genome assembly GCA_031772625.1 of Pinus tabuliformis. Taxonomy (NCBI): domain Eukaryota; kingdom Viridiplantae; phylum Streptophyta; class Pinopsida; order Pinales; family Pinaceae; genus Pinus; species Pinus tabuliformis. The sequence goes on along the minus strand of CM062819.1, from coordinate 1,747,111,984 downwards.
TTCTCCTAAAGTTATCAGTCAAAGATTGCATCATCCCTCATATTCGGGAGTGTAAGATGGCGAATGATATATGGATGATTCTCAAAGAAATGTATGAGATCAAGAACACCAGATGAACTTTGTACCTCAGGAAAAATATTCTCTCCATCAAGATGGAGGAGAATGAGTCTGTTTCTTCATTCATATCTTGGATAAAGGAGGTTAAGGATAAACTAACTGATATTGGTGAGAATGTGTCGAATGGTGATCTGGTGACGATTACCATGAATGGCATGATGGATGATTATCATATGTTTATAACGAGGTTGAATGTAAGAGAAAAACCTTCAGTCTTTGAAGAGCTTACTAGGATCTTGCTACAAGAAGAACAAAGGAGGTTGTCCCTCAAACCTCAAAATCCAAATCTTACATTGATGACCAAGTTCAAGCCAAAGGGGAAAGCAATGGCTGATAATAGGAAAGGCATCATATCACGAAAAATAACACCACAAGGTATGACCTCACATAAACATGATTTTACTCCTAAATGTTTATATTATGGTAAGATAGGCCATATTGCTAAATTTTGCCATAAGAAATAGGCAGATGGGGAGAGGTACAAACAGAAAAGACATGCAGGTCATCTGGCTGATGTAGATTAGAACCAAGATGTCAGATTATTTATGGCTAGGACTGCACTAGCCACTGAGGAGGATGAATAATATATTTGGTTCATAGATTCTGGAGCCTCCTCACATATGGCAGGTAAAAAGCAATGGTTTAGAAATTTTAGAGAATCCAACACTGGAGTAAAAGTATACCTTGGAGATGATAGAGGGTACGAGATCAGAGGACATGGAGATTTCCTTATCACTCTACCTGATGGAAACATCAGGAATATATCTGACATGTGATATGCACTTGGTATTAAGAAGAAATTCATTTTTGTCTCAAAGATTACAGGTCAGGATGTCAAGGTAGAATTCTTTAAATCTTATTGTATTATTAAAGACATATTGGAACAGATGAAGCCTATTGCTACAGGTGTTCGTATAGGAGGACTCTACAAATTGGATGTGAAGAGCACACCACAACAAGCATTGATGTCATCGGATAAGTCTGTTGAAAACATGTGGCATCAAAGACTTGGGCACATCAATTTCAGTGTTCTTCTACTCTTGCAGAACAAAGGTATGCTGAATGGTCTTCTTGTTTTGAAAATGTTGCATATTGATTGTGAAGCATTTACATTCAGTAAACAACATAGAGATGAATTCCCTGTTGTTAAAGATAAGAAATAGATGGATACACTCGAACTTGTACACACTGATTTATGTGGGCCCATGCAGACAAGATCATTAGGTGGGGCCTACTATTTTCTAATCTTTGTTGATGATTGTACAAGATTCGCATTGGTGTATTTTCTTAGATTGAAGAGTCATGCCTTTGAGTATTTCAATCAATTCAGGAACATGATTGAAAAGAAGACAGGAAAGTTCATCAGGTTTCTTTGATCAGATCAAGGCGGAGAATTCAAGAAAGGGGATTTCATCAAATACTGCAAAGAGCATGGGATACAGCAGTAGTTTACAACACCTTACACTCCTCAGCATAATGGAGTAGCTGAGAGGAAAAACAGAACACTGGTGGAGTGTGCTCGCAGTATGTTGAAAGGTAAGAATCTAACTAATGGTTTTTGGACAGAAGCTGTCAATACTGCAGTGTATTTGAAGAATAGGAGTCCCACTAAAAGTCTTGATTATAAAACTCCTTTTGAAGCATTTTTTGACTTCAAGCCTGTAGTAAGTCATCGTAGAGTATTTGGTTGCAAATCTTTTGGGCATGTTCCCAAAGAAAATGGGAAGAAGTTAGATTCAAAGGCCATTAAATGTACTTCATTGGATACGGTAGTGAGTATAAGGCTTATAAGTTGTTTGATCCTTATAATCACAAGGTATTTGTTAGTAGAGATGTATTATTCCATGAATAGGTTGATGATGGAAATCATGTTCAAGACAATGAAGAATGGCATGTACCCTTACTTTCAAATGAGGATGTTGAAACAGGGATCAGTCAGCAACAACAACAACAACAACAGAAATAGAAAGACAAAGAGGAGGAAATTGAGTTCAGTCCACAAAGAGAAGAACAAAGTAGAATAGTTGACACACCACCACTTATGAGATCTAGCAGGCCGCAATAGTTACTAGCTCGGTATAGGGATTTTGTGCTCATGACTGGTATGTTAAACATTGCAGAACCTTCTAATTTTCATGAAGCTAGTAAGAGTTGTGAATGGAAGGAAGCAATGAAGGAGGAATATGAATCTATTATTAAGAATAATACTTGGGATCTAGTAAAGCTTCCTCATCATAAACAACCCATAGGTTGCAGATGGTTATTTAAGTTGAAATTTAAAGTGATGGGTCTATTGATAAGTATAAAGCAAGGTTGGTTGCAAAGGGGTATTCCCATAAAGAAGGTATTGACTTTGATGAAACATTTGCCTCTGTTGCAAAATTGAATACTATTATATTGATTATTGCTTCAGCCACTAAGCATCCTTGGAAAATACATCAATTAGATGTTAAATCTACTCTCTTAAATGGTGATTTAAAAGAATAAGTATACTTAATGCAGCCTGAGGGGTTTGTTAAGAAGGGAGAAGAGAATTTAGTCTGTATATTAAAGAAAGTTTTATATGGTTTAAAATAGGCTCCTAGATCTTGGTACGACAAAATGGATTCATTTTTCCTCATGCATGGTTATAAACGGAGAAAAATTGATCCTGATTTGTATACTATGTTTAATGATGAGGGGCGGATAGTGTTGATTTATTTATATGTAGATGATCTGATCATGACAGGAAGTGCAGACAATCTCATTAAAGAAATCAAGCAGCAGTTATCACAAAAATTTGAGATGAAGGACCTTGGAGAATTGCCTTATTGTTTGGTTCTAGAAGTTTCAAGAGATTCTAGCCAAACTTTCTTGTCCCAGGGTAAGTATGCTAAGAGTTTGTTGACTAAATTTAAAATGGATGAGTGCAAGGTTACATTTGTGCCTTTATCGTAGAAACTAACTGAAAATTTAAAATGGAAATTTGAACAAATAAAAAACTAAGTTAGGAAGATATCTTCTACCTGGAAGAAGCGGTTTGTGATTTCGTCCATTGGCTGGCTTGGAATCAATCCCAGAAGTCTGGTGGTTAAAAACTCCTTTTTTTCTCTCAAATTGTAAAAATGCAAATGGTGAGAAATAATTTACTTTTTCCACTTTTATAGGGTTTTTGAGCTAAAAATAAATATTATTTTTATATTTAAGACCTCTTAGGAGGGTAAAATTTATATTTTTGAGCAGTAATAACGATTTATTGAGTATAAATGTGCAAGATAGGTTACCAAGCAAGAAAAAATCATTTTGACTATTAGCAGACTTGTATTTCTTTTCGTGCTCTTGAAAAATTATGAAAACCAAAAATCATAGAGTCCTCTTTTAAGCCCTTTTCAAACTCTTTAAAAATTAAAAGATTCTTGAGTACTTGTTTGTTCCAACTCGTAAAAGTAAATGAACAACTGTCCACTCAGTATAAGTTTACCCCTTTTAAGGATTGAGCCAAGACTATTTACGAAAAATGTATACGTTAACTTATTATGGTCAATAGAGTTCTCTCTGCATTATTTTATTCCCTTTTCATGCTTGAGGGACTAAATTTACGAAAAATAACACTATGGAGTTTACTTATGTTTTTCTCCTAACTCCCTAAAACTGACAAGCACCAAGCTTCACCTTCTCCGGGCTCGTTACAATTTTACGATAAAAGAACTGAATGAGTTTCATTTTTATGTCTTTTTCAAAATCTTTAAAGGAAAATGACAGCAGGTTACTTCTTTACTGGACTCATAAAAACTAAATAGTTTAGGAGTCATTAAGCATAATGGGACCGAACCATTCCTTGTTAGGGTTTGTTAAAAATACCTCAATGGACTCATCTGAAGGATGAGCTTACAATCCATGCATATGTAATCCTCATCAAGCTTGTAAAAAATAAAGAGGTACTTGCGAGTAATGGCGGGGGGAAATTCGAAAAAGGTGTCCATTTTACATTTCATTTCTAAAGGTAGCATGTCGCTCTTGAACATGACACTCCGTCACATTCATGTTTGAGTTGGGAAATCCATTTGTCTTACAATTAATTGAACCTCATTGAAATTCTTCATGGTTTTGGGTATTATCATTAAGTGAAATGTTGCCAAATCAATTGTCATGTCGTTATGTGTTCAAGAGAAGTTGAACCTCAGTTTAAGTTCCTTTGAAAATTTTAGCCTTCAATCGCGTCGACCATCCTTGAGTCAATCCTTGAGAACTATTTTCAAAACTTGACATTTTGTTTTGTGTCATAGGCTTCCCTACGATGGGTCACTTCCTATCGACCTCATCTCATTCTCTAGGAAGTTAATCTAGAAACCTTCAGTACCTTGAGGCATGCATGCCTTAATGTGAGGTTTCTCGCCTTCGATGACAGGTTCTCATCATTGGCCTTTGATTGAATGATTCTATGAGTGTTCAACTTCAGACCACTTATTCACACTTCATAGATTGTATTGGAAGTACCTTGAACACAAGGTCATTATTGGTGGCTTCCCTCACACTTGTTAACGGTTCACATCACTGGTCAATAATCAAGTGGTTTCTACCATGTTCAACTTCAAAACATTCACTCCCATGGTTCCATTCATACTATGGATTGAGATATGGAGATCAAGACCCTCGATCTAGTTTCATCAATCCAGATTGCGAGGAGATTTTATATTCATGATTATGTAGACCCATTTATGATAGATGGTTGCATCCATACAGTGTCTACTATCTATATGATTTTGGATATGATTTTGGTTTTTCCGTATTTTTTCATTGAGTTCGCTTTACCTTAAGTATAGGAATTCCTACCTCAGTGATGATTATTGATATACATTTTCATTGTAATCCTTGAATGTTCCTAATAGGTTTCCAACCATTTTCTCTAATCTAATCCTTGGAATGATGAAGCACTTCAATCTTTTAAACTTATCTTAGAGACTTCGCACTTTCAGGGGAAATCTGTTACATATCAATTTTTGACCATGACACTTGATCGATTTATGGGTCTTTTTACCATTCGTAAACATGTTTGATTGAACTCCCTTATAAGTCAAACCACCAAAAATATCATGAAGGAGATGAGAAATTTGGTGAAAATAGCTGTCACACCTTGTCAAGTTTCACATGCGCTAATTTTCCTATCTTTTCCAGTGCATTCGCTTGAACTAACTCTGAGAATAAATAAAAAGTACTTTCTAGAAACATAGTTGGTTGAATATTTCCCAACCAAAAGCTTCCACGCGATGACTATTTGAACTAGAACCCTCAGATGATGCATCTTAATCCCTTTCATCAAGGAAACCTAATCCCTCAATTAGGGGATCTCACCCTCCTCTTTTGGATTTGAAACTTCTTCCACTTTGGCTATAAAATCACTAGAGGGTGGAGGGTTAAAGGAGGTCAGAACTTAGAGAAGATAAAATTATGTTATTAGTTTGAGATCGGAAAGCTTGTCATCTAAGGAGGAGATTGTAGGCATTTGGGAGGAACCTCATGGTATCAAGGCGAAGCTTGTAACGGTCCTCTTTATCTTTGATTAATACAAATGAACACTTTTCCCCATTGATTTGTATTATTGGAATGGTGAATGGTTTATAATTGTTTAAGGTGTTTATTAAGGAAAATTCAATTCCTAATCTCCTTGATCGTTAGGTTAAGTTTTGTGTGGATTATTATATCGCATATGCTTTTGATCTATTTATGGTTTATGGTTACTGATATTATCAAGCATTAAGGAGCTACATCAAGTCACAACAAGGGATCTTCATCGATCATTTCATGAAATAGGTAAGAGGCTCATCCATTAGCCTTAATTCTTATAATTCAAACAAGTCCAACTTAGGGAAAGTTAGTTCAAATATCCTACTAGTTTCTAGTTTCCATCAAGGATCTGCAGAGATTGCTATTGTCCAGAAGAGGGATTTTTCTGGTGTAACATGGTTACAGTGCAGTCATTCCTTCATTGGCGCATTCATGATGGCCCCATTTCCACTTACAAGTTCCCATAACAAAAATTAATAATACATTGTGCTAAGACATTGTAGGAGTTGGAAATCTTAAACGTCAAAATGTTCATTATGATGTTGTGAAATGGTTAACTTCCAATTAGGTAGGAGAATGAAATACTATTACATGTATACATAATAATTGTAATGAGACCATACCCCAAAACTATTTAAGTCAAGCTTCTACATGCATTTGGTGATTTTTTTTTTATGTCAAGGAAGGTGGAGGACATGTAAGGTACAAGATTAAAAAAAACGATGAGGTCATGGTATAACACTTCATAATGTATGATTATTTTCCCACAAGCTCCATTTCTTTGTCCTTTCTAGCATTCTCATGGTCTTTGAAACCATTTGTAGACTAGTATATACTATATTGCAACTTCAATATTTACAAAGCTTGATTTCCTTATAACAAGTCAGACTTTTGCATCAGCTGTAGAAATATATTTACAACATATACATGCCTATTCATTCATTAAACACTAAAATCACATTTATTTTTTTGCTTAAGCAAGTATGGATCCTTCTATATCAATGCGTCAAAAAATATTGTACAGTAAAAACCACCGTCCACTCGATGACGAAGAGAAAGAAAGGCAAAGAAAGCCAAGCCTCCAAGGGCTATCCCATACCATAGTACGTAAAAAAGAAAGAGCCTAAGATAATACTGACAAGACTCCAGACCCACCTACGGAAAACTCGCGTGCTAACGCGTGGCCCCCTCTCGAAAAACCCCTACCCAACACCACAACCCATCGAAGCAAGAAGATCGACGGCCGAGAAAAGACGTGCTTCTCCAAAGAGCCAGAAGTTTACCACCCCAGCCCCACCAAATTGCACTTCGAAAGACCACCATTGATTCGCAACACCCGAATCCAACGGATGAGAAGAATTTCACGACGAAAAAAAGGTGGAAAGTTATTTCACGATGGAGGGCAGTTTTCCGCCCCCCCACCCTGCCACGCGTCGCCAGATGAATGGGATCGCTGTAACCACGCGAAAACCATTTCCGCTCCGAGGGCCGTGCGATCAGTCTGAAACCACTTGGGAGGTGGTTTTGCAATGTAGACTTCGTTGACTGAAACCTCCAGTTACCGAAAGACTTGATTCCTCTGTCAAAGACAGAACTACCTCGTCTTGGATTGGGAAAAAGCAAGGGTAAAAGTATTCCATCGAGCCAAGGCTTATGAGAAACATCTGAGATCCGCATTACTTTTACACCTTGAGTCTAGATAACCAGACAAGGATCAATTTCTTCTACAACCATTACCCAAAAGGAATGCTCAACCAGGGAAAAATCCATTCGAGCTATTTCCCAAGGTGTTGGGTCTAAACACCTCCCTATCATCTTATGCCTGATCATCGCATTGAGCTCTCAGTCTACTAGGCCTCAACTCTTGCCACTTCGTCAACCCATTTTTCCTTGTGCAGCTGACCCCCTGGTTAGCCAGAAGATCTGCCAACTTGTTTACCTTTCTGCGAACATGGTGGAAACTGATAGTGCGTAGGCCCTAAATATGGATTTGAATCCTTTGGAAAACTTGGATTAGTTTCCAATGTTTAGAAACTTTATCCGGTACGGTTCCATTGTGAATTTTTTGCACTGAGTTGATAATTAACTCTGAATCTGCCTCTATGATGACATTTTGACAGTTCTCCTGCTTCAGTAAATCTAGGCATTGCTCCATAGCCATAAGCTCGACCATGTTGTTGGTGGCTATGCTTAGGTGGTAATGAAAGATGCTAAGTATAATTCCCTCTGAATTTCTGAGAACACCTCCATACCCTGTTGTTCCCAGGTTCCCCTTAGAAACCCCATCAATGTTGTATTTTAAATAGCCTCTCGAAGGGGGATGCCAAAATTCTTTTTCCGAATAGGACAAAAGGATCCTCTTGTCAATGCCTAGGAGGGAGAGCCTCTGCAACCCTAGCTGCCTGAGAGTTTTTGAATCTGTGTCTAAGGGGGGTTTTTTGCGAAGGTTATGAACTGTGGTTCCCAGCTGTTTCTAGATTAACTCCAGCAGGTGTTGAGGGGGATTTTTTTCTCCCTTAAAAATTCTTTTATTCTTCTCCTTCCACACATTCCATATAATGAAGCTTGGTACAAGAGTCCACGCTAAGTTAAGAATTTCATTATCCAAAAAAAATTTCCTCCAATTAATGAGGGTACTAATGATGCTCCTTTTCTCCCTATCAGATTGTTGGAAGATTGCAGCAAATAAATCCCATAACTAGGATGTGAAACTGCAATTGTTGAGTAAATGTTCCAAGGTTTCTTCTTGATCTTCACATAGCAGGCATCTTGAAAGCCCCTGTACACCCCTCTTCCTTATGTTGTCCCAAGTCAGAATTTTCCTATGATAAACAATCCACATGAAGATTTTGATTTTCATCCACCCTAGATGTTTCCAAAGGTTTTGCCATATTTTGTCTGGAACCAGGGGATCTAGCCCAAGGAGAATGTTTTTAGCTTCCTTAAGATTAAAGGTGCCCTCTTTGTTCTCTCCCCATCTCAGTTGGTCTTGTCCCTCTACCACTAAGATCTTCCTTTGTTCTATAATTTTCCTGAGTTCCTCTGCTTTAGTTTTCAGGAGATTGTTATTACTGCAATCTATGTTTCTCCAGACTCTCCACTTTTCTGTGAGATGAGGATGTGTCCAGAAATCTTTAACCTTTATTAGACCTTGGGACTCTTAAGATCTATAAACTCTTCTTTTACCAGAATTGATTCTTGCTGCCATTTATCTTCCCAAAAAACAGCAAGATTTCCATCTCTGATTTCCCAGAAGCTATTTTCTTGTACTAGTCTTCTATTTTCCCAGGCTTTGTTCCAAATATAAGAACCCTTTATATTTTCCGACATTCTTATAAGATCATTGTTTTTCCATGAATTAGCATATTTTTCTTTCCATATCTTTTCCCATTGAGTTTCTGGTTGCTAGACCCAACGCCACCAAATTTTGGCTCCTAGAGCCTTACTCAGAATCTCCTGATCATCCAATCCAAGCCCTCCATGGTTCTTGGGCTTACAAATTTTATCCCAAGACACTAAGGGCCATTTTCTCTTGGTCTCCTCCCGACCCCAAATGAAATTTCTTTGAATATCTCTGAATTGCTGAAGGACCCCTTTTGGAGTTGGGAGGGCTGATAACATGAAGATGGGGATTGCTTGAAGCACTCCTTTGGTAAGAACTAGTCTGCCAGCAAGGTTTAAAGATCTGATGGTCCATTTACTGACTTTATCCTGCAACTTGTTGATCAAAGGTTCCCATATACTTTTGTGCATTGGTTTTGCCGTTAGAGGAACTCCTAAATATTTTGAAGGAAGAGAATCCCTTTGGAAGCCAAGAATTCTAGAGATGTTTTTCTGAATAGCAATATTGGTATTGAAGAAAAAGATTTTAGATTTGGAGAGATTTACTTCCATACCTGAAGCCGAGGCAAAAAGATTCAGAATTCTTTTGTAGTTTGATGCTTCTTGGACTATGGGGAGTCCCTGAAGCATGCTTGCCCATTATTCGTAAGCTGCAGACCTTTAATCTTTCCTATAGATTGCACTTGTTTTATAGCTCTCCCCATCCCTTCCATCATGATAATAAAAAGGAAGGGGCAGATTCAGTCCCCCTGTCTGAGGCCTCTAGAAGGATTGAAAATCTCTGAGGGGGAGCCATTAACCAATATATAAAAACTGGAGGAGGTCACCGGTGCCATTACCCATCTAACCCAGAGATGATCAAAACCAAATGCAATCAGCATTTTCTTTAGTTAGACCCAATTTACTTTGTCATAAGACTTGGCAATATCTAATTGCATGATCATACCCGCCTGCTTCTTGCTAGTTAAAGAGTGCACCACTTCTTGCGCTTGAATGATATTATCTAGAATTTGTCTGCCTTCCACATACCATGATTGCTCCGGAGAAACCAGGACTGGAAGCAAAGGTTTGAGTGTGTTAGCCACAACCTTGGATATAATCTTGTATATTACATTACATAGGGCTATGGGTTTGTATTTATCCGGTGTAAGAGCAATCTCCTGTGTGGGGATCAGGGCGATGAAGGAAGTATTGAGGGCTTTCAAAATAGTTTTATTTGACCTGGAATCCTCCACAACATTCAATATGTCCTGCTTAACAATGTTCCAACAAGCTTTGAAAAAGTCCACATTGAAACCATCTGGGCCCGGTGCTTTGCCATTTTGCATGTCTTTGATTACATCTCTTAGCTCCCCTTCCATTACTGGTCTATTAAGGTTGAAGTTTTCCTCCCTAGATACTAGTTTCGGTATGTTTCTGGTAATTTCCCTGATGACTTGCTCTCTATCTGAAATGTTCTCCTGTGTTATACCTTGGAAGTGGTGGACTAACACAACTTCTATAGCTTTATGGGATATCTGAAGTTCCCCTGCTTCATTCTTGATTGAAGAGATATTGTTGTGAACTCTATTGGCCATGGTGGTTCTATGAAAGAACTTAGTGTTGCGCTCTCCTTCTTTTAACCATTGTACTCTGGATTTTTGTCTCCAAAATATTTCCTCTTATTTACATAGATCCTCCCATTTTTTATACTGTTTATCCGCTTGTTCACTGATCTCTTTATCAAAGCCTTCCTTGATTAGAGCTTGGTTGAGAGCCTGCATTTTGTTTTCAACTACTCTCTTTTCTTCGAAAATATTTCCAAAATCATTCTTATTCCATTCCTTAAGCCTGCATTTTATGTGTTTTAATCTCTTGTGAAGAAGATACATTCTGGTTCCTTGAATCTGCAAGTCCTCTAACCACCATTTCTCAATGTTGTTTGTGAAGTCTGGGTGAGACAGCCAGATATTTTCAAATCTGAAGGGTTTATTTCTAGGAGTACCTATGCCCTTAATTTCCAATTAGACTGGCCAATGATCTGAGCCACCAAAGGGAAGAACTTGTGCTGCTACCTTTTTCCCATCTATCATAAGATTCTCAAAGATGAAGAATCTATCTAGCTTTGAGGCAACTAGGGTGTCTCCTCCTCGTCTGTTATTCCAAGTAAATAGGCCAGTATTCCAATTAGTATCCACTAAATTAATGTTGTCAGAGAAAGTTTGGAAAGCTGTGGAGTCTCTACTTAGAGATCTTATTCCTCCTTTCTTCTCTGAAAGGGATTTAATCATGTTAAAATCCCCTCCCATGATCTAGGGTATGTCTGCATGTCTACCCCTGAGATCCACCAGGGTATCCAGAAACTTAAGTTTGTCATCTATTCTCTGAGGGACATAAACATTTGTGACAAGAAAGGTATCTCTTTCTCCTACTGGTTAAATGACAATGGATAAGTAATTTCTGGATGCCTCAGCATCCAGAATGACAATTTTGTGGGGATTCCATAGAGTGAGTAAACCCCCTGCTGTATTCTCTGCTTTTACTTCAAGAAACTCATAGTTGTTGAGCCATTTACTGTGGATTTGTCTTACCTTTTGAATGGAACATTTCATTTCTTGGATAAACATTATATGCAATGTTTCTTGTTTCATTCTATTGCTAAGAATTCTCTGCTTTCTCTTACTCCCTAGTGCTCTAATATTCCAAGATGTCAACTTCATTATAAAATATTTGTAAAGGAATAACTGGCTAGATATTTCATCTTACCTGAATCAATCATCAGTTTTCCACACTCCATCAAGAGTTCATTTTGCTTTTTCCTGCCTCTTTTCTTGCCTGGGTTTCTATTGACTAGTCCCAGTGTAGTTTTTGTCATTTTCACTCCTCTATTGTCCTGCTTGTCTATGTTGTTACATCGCTCTGGCTCCCCAATTTTCGATCTCCATAGAAACAGTTGTTGTATTCTACTGAGTTCCTCTTGAGGTCGCGAATCCACTCCCCCCGTGGTGCCCTGCCTCAAGAAGCCTTCTAGGTCTTGGTTTTCTTTATCAAGAATTTCTAGTAGTTCATGGTCCTCTGGGTCCGTGTCATTCTAGGTCATTTCCTGATCCATTTCTTCTTCAACATCACTCATAGTGGCTTCTTTCTGGTACTCATCATTTTGTGTTTGTTTTGGGTTTTTCCCTTCCTCCTTTTCTGTAGAACTCCCTTCCATTGCTTGTTCTTCTTTAGTATTCTCTTCCTCTTCCTGAAGCACCTGGAAACTGTTTTGCCTGACCTGTTATTCTTCACACTGCTGATTTTTCAGACCTCTCTTACTTACTTTACTTTGATTAACCACTTTTTGAAAACTATCTGATTATTTCACTGTATTGCTTCTACTTTTATTTATTTCTTTGTTGAGTGGACAGTCTCTAAAAAGATGTCCATGTTCATGGCATTTGCGACATCTGAATGGAATGTGCTCATAATCTACTGTTTGCACCCATTCTTCATCAAAAACTTCCAAGATTATCTCCTTCGGTAGAGCTCCTGATAGGTCCATTTCCACACAAATTCTGGCAAAGGAAGTATATTTTCACCTTCTAGTGGCTTCAGAGGCTTTAACATAGCATCCTAATTTATTGCCTATGGCCGCTAACGATTCATTTTGCCAGTAATCAAGAGGTAGAGAGTAGAGTCTTACCCAAACTGGAACTGAAGTAAAAGCCTCCTTTTTTGGGACAAAGTTCATTACCCAAGGTCTCATATAGAGCCTTGCAGCAACATAGAAGTAGGGCCCTCCTTGAAATATTTTGTCCTTGTCTTCAATATTTGTGAACACCACTGTAAATAAAGCCCTAGACCCAAGGTGAAGATCTATGCTTCCTTCGGGTTTCTAGTGGTATCTGATCCATGATTGTAGAGTTTTTCCAGTGGGCCATAGTCCCATAAACTTACAGATGATGGCATATGTCCCCATGTGTTCCCTGTACGGTTGCAACTCTAGATTATTTAAAATCACCCTGGGAGTTATATCTGTTTTGGGTTTGTAGGGTCCCTTGTGTTTCTTGTCTTTAGTTTCCTTTTTTTTGTCTTCTACCTCCTTGTCTTTTTTTCCATTTTGATCCTTTTCTGCGGTTTCTTATGTTCCCGCTTCCGTGCTTTCTTTTCCTTCCACCCCTCTTTCCCTAACATCTTCTAGAGGCTTTTTCCCCATGCTAGCCAGGGCCTCCTTATAGGAGGGAGTGGAGCCCCCTCCTCATCTACCCTTCATAGGGTTCTTGACTACCCCTGCGCGCGTTGAACTCTATTCGCTCTTCCCTGCTCTCGCTCCGCCCCAGCCTCCCTATTCTGAAGGCAGTTCCCGAACACTAAAATCACATTTAACATATCATCTAAACTTATAAAATATAATTAATAATTAATAATTATAATTTGCAATTTATCACATTGTGATTGCAATTATATGCTCTGTCCATATTTAACCTAACCATTCTCTTCAATAAACCGACATTGCAATACAAGGCATTTTATTAAATTAAACATTATTTTCAAAATTACAAATTGTACATGCCCTAAAGGAAAAATAATCCAAATTTAATATAAAATCTACACTTGCAAGTTGAGGTATTACCAAACTCAACATAAAATCGACACATGAACCAAATTGAGGATAAATCCTACATTTGTAGATTGAAATAGTGTAAACAAAATTGACATAAAATCCACAGTTATAGGTTAAGATGTCAAAACAAAGTTGATCATATAAAAAAATTAATGCATAATAATAATCAAAATAAAATGCTCAAGAGAAACATAAAATCTATAATTGTAAGTTGACCTAATGTTCGAAAAAATTATAATATAATCAAGGTAAAATGCTCCGAGCTCAACATAAAATCTATAATTATAAATTGACATAATGTTTGAAAATATTATAATAATAATCAAGATAAAATGCTCCGAGCAAACATAGCTGACATGATGTTTGAAAAAAATTACAATATATAGAAACTCATCTCATCTAATACATTATTTTATCGAATATTTAATCTATTTAAAACTCTATGCACATCAAATATTCAACTACACATTAAACTAATTACGACTATAATGTAAAACATGTTCTGATATTTTGTTGAATAAGACATATGCTCACCAAATGTCCCTAAACTAACTACCACTATTGTGATGGACTATAAATTTAAAGATCCATATCATAAAACACACCACATTGATCACGTCCCCTCACGTCAAACCAACAACAATTTTGAAGGCTAATTGTTTTTTTTCATTAAATGTGTAAGCTGCGACTTAATTTATCGTTGCAGTTGTAAGGTTCCCATCAAAGACGTTATAACTACCCCGCCCAACCATGTAACTGTTGGGGTTTCTTAAAAAATAATTCGTCCACCGTTCAACCGCAATATTCTCATTTGAATAAACTATTATATTGAAACCAAACACCGGAAATTTCAAAATTACTTAAGTGTATTGTGCAGAAGTTACACAATTCTAGATGATGAAGATGGGCGAGGGGTGGGAGCAGGTGAAGGATTAGGGCACGTGACCTAGTCCCCTTGCCCTCCGAGCCTTGATTGGATTGGAAAGGAAAGGTGTGAGATATGAATACCTAGAACAGCACTTCGCCTCCAAGACTGGCCTGCTGCTGCAGATGAATCCTGTCCACAAGAAGTTGACCGTCCTCATCGAAAATGGTAAGCCATTTGTAAGTCTCTTATCGATCTCCAATATATCGCTGAGGTCTGGCTGGGCTCTAATTGTTTCATGCTGTCCAACACATATGTCCGACCCTTTGAAAGGTTCTGGGCAGGCTTTGTAGACAAGAAGGGAACCGTTAATAACTGCACTCAGGCTAAATCATCTCATTGCATTTTTAGAGCTAGTTTTATTTCTATGATATTCTAATGCATCTCAAATGATGTGATTGCTTTCAGTTTTTGGAAAACGCAATTTATGCCATTTTCAAAACCACGGGAGAACGTTGTGCATTTAGAATACCAAGGGGCGCTGAAGGAGCTGTCAGCAGGTCGAACTTGAAGTAAGCCTTATTTCGGAGGAGAGCAGTTTGGGTTCCTGAATATTGCATTCAATTCCGATTCTCGTTGGTTCCATGCAATGGAAACGTTGGGGGAATGCAAGCCAGCACAGGAGGTTGAGTTTCCGAGGGTTGAAAAATGGATGAAGACAATGGTTGGAGAGAAAGAGCGTGTACAAAATCCTCCAGGACCCGTCATAAACTCGTGGAACTCGCCAATCCACTTAGGAAGAAAATTATCCCCGAGTGACTGAAACCATAATTTTGTTGCAACGGCCATCCTTGACCCAACCCCAATGTAGGTTCACTCTCGGGTCAAGAGTGGCCGTTGCAACAAAATTATGTATTGACAGTCACTCCGAGACAAATTTCTTCCCCATTGAATGGGTGAGTTCCATAATTTTATGATGTCAGGGGAAGGAATTGGCAATACACACTATTGATTTTGATCCGAAACTACGATATAATATGTATTTATACGGACAAGTATCCCCTTATTGAGAACTAGATGCCAGATTTAGAGGAAAGCCGTCTCCCAATCGGAAACTGAGTAGTACCAGATTATAATGTATTTTTTAACAACTCGCTTGTCTAACGAAGTCTCAAGTTAGTAATTTTTTTTAACGACGTCTCAAGTGAGTAATTTTTTTTTAACGAAATCTCAAGTTAGTAATTTTTTTATGGGGAAAAAATCATGTTAGTAATTTTTTTTTTGGGAAAAAAACATTTGGGTAATGAAAATGAATTCAGCACTATCAAAATTTCTGTGGCACCTAAAATCTCATCTATTTGAACTAAGTGCATCCATTGTTAAAATTCAGATGTAAGAAAATATTCCCAGTAGCTAGAATTTAGATAAGAGAATATTCTTAGTCATGTCTTAAATTTACTTTGTTATTTTCCTTACAGTTATTAATCTTGTGTTTAATTTTTTCCTGCTGTTTACTTTACAATTACTAATCTGTATAGAAATTTGTTTACGATTACTAATCTGTATAGAAAAATAAAAGAATGATTTTAATGACATATACCAAGTTGAGCCGCCTCAGAAAATAACAAACTTAACTGGTCTTCATATTCCTTTTGAGGTCAAGACTTCTGCCAATAGTGAAGACTTTTGAATGCCATGTATCAACCACTACAGTGACCACCGTACCTATAGCAAAGTGTGTTGGAAGTAAAGGAGTGTTGAATCCCGCGTATCAACCATGACCGTGGCCGTTTTGATGGTGGGAGGATGGGGATTTACAGTGTTCATGACTTTCCATGCCCCCAAAAGAGGGAAAGGCGTGAGGAGCTAATGACCAGAGATGCCCTTGGCTGAACCACTCCCTCTATGAATGAATAAATGAACACGAACCGGCGGCCTGCAATATGAATGATAGGCTTCAAATGGATATATTTTGTTAGTGATTCCACAATCTTCAAATGGATATATTCTGTAAGTGATTCGAGAACAGTCTGCTGTAAGTAACTTGACCAATTTTATGGGCACAAAAAAGAGATGAACCTGGAAGCAGGTTACAGCGTTTCAAGCTGAATCGAAAGCAAGGTATCCTTTGTATGCCCATCACAAAGAATTTCTAACAATTTCGTTGGCTTGGTGCCGCCGTTAGTTGACGAAGACAAGGAGGCCTGCCACAACAGCAAAAATTTGGCGCTGTTGGGTTGAGCAGGTAAATATTAATTTATATCAATTTTGTGTAATTGTTTAGTATATATTTTGATGGATAGAAGAGAAACCATACAATAACACGATAGGATAATATAGCTTATTTGTAATTTAATTGATTTAATTAAAATTTTTTGAAGATATATAATTTGATAGACGCAAATTTGTCCATAATAAATGTGCTAATTTTAGGTTATAAGTTTAATAGAGGGTTGGAAATTATTAGCTAGTTATGGAGACTAAGTTCAAGTAATTAACATATTTCAACGCTCTCAGTTAATTATGATCACTATATGACCATTGCTGGTTTAATTAACAATTATGTTACAATTAAATTAGAGTAGTAGCTCTATTATCTTATCGTGTTATTATATGGTTTATTTAGATTTTGTTTTGTATTTAAATCGATCTCATTCTTAATTGAATTTTTCTATTTTTAAAAGAAAAGCCAATTTTTTCAATTTTTTTTTGGTTTTGTCAACATTTATTTGTACCTTATTGTTAATTGAACTTTTCTGTTTTTGTAAAAGAAAAACCAATTTCTTCAATTTCTCTTATCTCCTCTTCTATTATGTTATTATATGGTTTATCTAGATTTTGTTTTGTATTTAAATATACCTCATTCTTAATTGAATTTTTCTATCTTTGTAAAAGAAAAACCAATTTCTTCAATTTCTTTCATTTTCTCAACATTTATTTTGGTTTTGTCAACATTTATTTGTACCTTATTGTTAATTGAACTTTTGGTTTTGTCAACATTTATTTGTACCTTATTGTTAATTGAACTTTTCTATTTTTGTAAAAGAAAAACCAATTTCTTCAATTTCTTTCATCTCCTCTTCTATTATGTTATTATATGGTTTATCTAGATTTTGTTTTGTATTTAAATATACCTCATTCTTAATTGAATTTTTCTATCTTTGTAAAAGAAAAACCAAATGGATATATTTGGTTAGTGATTCCACAATCTTCAAATGGATATATTTCGTTAGTGATTTCACAATCTTCAAATGGATATATTCTGTAAGTGATTCGAGAACAGTCTGCTGTAAGTAACTTGACCAATTTTATGGGCACAAAAAAGAGATGAACCTGGAAGCAGGTTACAGCGTTTCAAGCTGAATCGAAAGCAAGGTATCCTTTGTATGCCCATCACAAAGCATTTCTAACAATTTCGTTGGCTTGGTGCTGCCGCTAGTTGACGAAGACAAGGAGGCCTGCCACAACAGCAAAAATTTGGCGCTGTTGGGTTGAGCAGGTAAATATTAATTTATATCAATTTTGTGTAAATGTTTAGTATATATTTTGATGGATAGAAGAGAAACCATACAATAACACGATAGGATAATAGAGCTTATGTGTAATTTAATTGATTTAATTAAATTTTTTGAAGATATATAATTTGATAGACGCAAATTTGTCCATAATAAATGTGCTAATTTTAGGTTATAAGTTTAATAGAGGGTTGGAAATTATTACTTAGTTATGGAGACTAAGTTCAAGTAATTAACATATTTCAACGCTCTCAGTTAATTATGATCACTATATGACCATTGCTGGTTTAATTAACAATTACGTTACAATTAAATTAGAGTAGTAGCTCTATGATCTTATCGTGTTATTATATGGTTTATTTAGATTTTGTTTTGTATTTAAATCGATCTCATTCTTAATTCAATTTTTCTAATTTTGTAAAGAAAAACCAATTTTTCCAATTTTTTTGGTTTTGTCCACATTTATTTGTACCTTATTGTTAATTGAACTTTTCTACTTTTATAAAAGAAAAACCAATTTCTTCAATTTCTTTCATCTCCTCTTCTATTATGTTATTATATGGTTTATCTAGATTTTGTTTTGTATTTAAATCATACTATCTATGCATATTTCGTATGCGTTGAATAATTGCATTCAATATAAAAGCTTTTTTATTCATATTTCTTATTCATTGAATAATTGCATTCAATATAAAAGTTTGTTTATGCATATTTGTTTTTTTCCAAGAAATTAAAAGAATAGTAGCTATACCCTCATGTATACATCACATGTTTTTTTCAAGAATTCAAATATGTAATATCTATTTTTTTTTCTTGCATGCAACATATACTTATCTCCAAGAAATTAAAAGCATAGTGGCTAGTTTTATTGCATGCAACTTATATTTTTTTTTTCACAAAATTATTTTTCAATGCATGAAAAAGAAAAAGAAAAAGAAATATATATATATATATATATATATATATATAGAGAGAGAGAGAGAGAGAGAGAGAGAGAGAGATCACTAAAAAGGTTCCTTCATGGTGGGGGTTTAGACAAGCCTTGGTGAAATTGTTGAAATTCATCACTAGAAACTAGAATATGAAAAAATTTCCATCCAGAATTACTTGTCCTTGCAGTCACTAGAAATTTTGTTATTGGCCCCTTCATAAAGTGTATTGACAACAAAATTTATTTGGTTGAAGCAAAGAATTGATGGTAATTTTTTATTGGCCGCTTCACAATGTGTGTTGACAATAGAATTCAAGAACAATTTACTAGTTAGAATTAGAAGTGAAAAGTTGAGATATTAAATTGAAATCTCAGTGGAACCAAAGGAGTTTGTTCAATATTTTCAAAGGTTAAATTTCATTCTCAATAAATATAAATGTAAATAGTTCAAGGGAATTTCATTACTGTTTGTAATTTCTAAGAAAACATGATAGGAATTATTTCTTAATATAATTTAAGATTTAAAGGTTAGCAATTAGTTTTCCAATCCTTCCTTGCATCATTGTAAACATCATTTACCAATATGGAAGTCTATAAATTCTGTGCTACAGTTTCTCTCATTGGAAATCTATCAAAGCACTCACACACTCTTGAATATAAATGTTTAGCAATGGAGTCAAATGCTTTTCCAAGAATATATAATAGGTTGATCACAGTGAGATCTTATTTCCAAATTTGGTAGTGTTTTTAGTACTCTCTTTTCATTAGTAGTTCCAAATTCTAGTAAAAGAACGTCTAGGGATACCTAGCCCAAGAATCTTTCCTTCTGTGTTATGTACACAAATTATGTATATAGATTTTGTGTTTTGTGTTAAGAGCCTTGTAGAGACCAAACATCCCCCATAGAGAAATTCAACTTAACTTAAGGGCGGCATCATGAGAGATTATTGAATATGATTTTTTGTTTGTAAATTAAGTGAGGTATGTGGAATGGGGCAATTGGGAAGAAGGACAACAAATAGAGTTTCATAATAAGAGGGTTTTCACACTTACTTTGGCCATATGTAGACCATATCCCACTGCTTTGAATATGCCTTTCTTCATGTATTGTATGAATTTCCATATGAACATCCCCAACATAGTCGCCAACCAAATGAAAATAACCCAGGCCCTATGCCAATTTTCGTCAAATAAATATCTCACGTTTTGGATTTCTCTCTGTATGGAATTCTTCCTTATTGGAACCGGTAATATATGCTAGCTTAAAATTTGACTATAGTTTGGATGGCCTTCCTTACCATAAGTTGTAAAATATATTGGTAATTTGAAAAGACTCCAGCTCAATGAGTAACCACTATATATTATAGTTTACATGATTTTGGTATTTAGATCTATTTTCTGCTCTTTGAATAAGTTTATGGTTATACCCTGACCTACCCCTCCATGTCTATCATACCATGATTGCTCTTACCCATGATATTTTTATAAATGACTACACATCCAATTTCTTTTAGTTTTATGATGCTTGGTGACAATGGATCATATATATAGTTATTACATATATGCCAGTTGTGTGGTATTTATTGTTTAGGTCCCTCCTTGACATATGAATGGAACATCATTTCTCATTGTCATTGTTTAAACATTATGATAAAGACTTTACCCTTGGCCACATATTTATTTACATGAGGTATAATTATGTTTATATGGTCGAATTCATTTTTATTGATGGAACTCTCTAGACTCTGGAAATAAGTGGAGAGCGTGTCACTTGGTACATCGACCTCCCTCTCTGTCACACCTTATACTCATATATTACAACATTTCAGGTGATTTGTGACTCTTGGGAATTGGGCTCTGTGATCAATGGTCGAGAGTATTCAAGGTAGTTTTGGGTAACTACCTCATCTCCTCCACTATAGCTTGACCTCATTCTACATCTCATCACTAAGGATTTGGAGCTATGCATTCCTAAGGTTTCAACCCTTTGATCTAACTCTCACCATTGCTCAGATTCAAATTTGGATAGTCATTTTCACTCAGCCACTTATGCATGACAATTGGAATCAACAAGCAAGTATTTCCTTATGGTAAGGTATGTTTCTATTATGAGAATAATTATTCTGAAAGTATTCACGGGATTTTTTTTTTCTTGTTGTCGATCATACTTCTTGCCTTCCTTTATTCACACTAAGACATAAATTTGTGGTTTTTCTTCTTTTCACTTCTTTATCTGTGAGTGTAAATTGGAGGGTTCATCTTCGATGGAAGTTTTCCCTCTTCTTTTGTCCCTCAAGGGAAAGAACTTCACCTTCTATTTATGTCAGCCTCACTAATGGTATGAAAGTTTTGAAGGTAATACTCTCCCTTTCTTATCTCACATAATACAACAATTTTCTATTAACAAAACTAAGGAAACCTTTTGTTTTTCTTTTCCATATTTCCAGCTAGAAGTTAAGGTTACAAATAATGTACTCTACACGTAGATTTGTTGGACTTAAACTTGTTTTATCTTCCTCTATTTATTTTCCTCCTTGTTATTGAGTTAAAACCCTAACTTGGGTTCGTTTTTTGTACCTTTTAGGTGCGTATTGTTGATGTAACAACCCTGGGTTAAAAATCCATGTTATAAAGTTAATAAAGTCAAAAGGGACATGTATTTCAAGATGAATGTTTGGAAAAAACATAGTGACAGGTATCGCTTGTGATTAATTAATGGATATGGAAATTGGAAAAGGTAATGGAAAGGGCTTTGGAAAGGCATGAGGCATTTATTGGCATTTTATTTATGAAAATTGAAGGAAAATAATAGATTAAATTAAAGGTTGCGTGTGAGGAGTAAATTGAAGGAAAATAATCGAAATTGAAGAAAATAGAGGCCTCGTTAATAAAAAATCTTATGAAGATCAGTTCATAGCCTTTTTTCGGTTTTAGCTTGGAGCACTCTCTCTCTTCTTTCTCTCATACTCTTGCACACTTAGAGATCTTGGAGCACTCTTAGAGGGTTTTGAGGCATACTTGGGATTTTGGGAATGAAAGAAAAGGAAAAGAAATAAAGCACAACGGAACATTGGGATCAGTAGCTATAGTGGGTTTTTCTTGCAAGCACTTACTTGCATGTAAGATTTCCTTGATAGTGTTGACATGCATGGGATATGCATGTGGTTATTTGGTTATGATTTGTCATTGGCATGGTGGATTGCCTAGATTGGTTGTAGCTTTTCCTAGCCTTTCCATTTCATGGATATCTATAGTATTGTGGGTTTTACCTTTTGTTTTCTATTTGGTGCTCATGTTCCTTACAGTTGTGGGTTGAGTTATTACTTCTTGGAGCCTTGACTGGACAAATGCTCTAGAATCCCTGTAACAACTTGGATTGAGTTACTAGTCTTGGAAGCCTTGGTTGGACAAACACTCTAGAGCCCTTGGTAGGTTGAGCTACTAGTCCTGGAAGACTTGGTTGGATAAATGATCTAGAGCTCCATTGGAGCTTTGGAGTCTGGCAGAAGTTGTGGGTTGAGTTACTAGTTCTAGATGCTAGGTTGGAAGAAATGCTCTGGATCCCTAGAAAACTTGGATAGAGACTGATCTGGTGATGGTTGGTGACCGATTTGGTGATGGTTGGTGATGTCTGACCATGAGGTGGAATCATTGGTTAAGGTTTGAGGTGGTTTGGCCTCTGGATGCCTTGGTTTTTTCCATGAGATCCCACATGCATGCTTGGAATATGGTGTTGGGGCGATTGGCTTCAGACAGATTTGGTTCATCCCAATCTATGGCCGGGTGGTACGTGGAAGTCCCTGACTTGGTTGGATTCTCATATGTTAATAAGATTTCTTTCCCTTTATGTTCTATGTGTAAATGTACCTTTTATTATGTGGCTATGATTGTTGTTCTACTGTTATCGTTTATCTAGTTATATGTTGGATACAAGCATGGTTAATGACAAATTTAGTTTATGGCTCTCATCATGTTTTGGTTAGTAGATGAAATTTTAATGAATGAACAACCTAATAGATGATAATGAAACTATTATGAGAGGGCATCAAACCTTATTAACAATTCTCAGATAAGTATGAGTGCCCTATGTTCAGATGTGTATTTGTGAACTATACATTACATGTTCATGACGTGTTTAGCAAATTGTCTATCATGGTTAGGATGAGTCAGGTCAAGTCCTTGTTCAAGTTTTGCATTAGAGGCATTATCTTATTTTAATTATCACTTCTCAGTGTTTCATCAAGTTTTGGGCAAGTTTTGGGCAGAGGTCTGGGTCCTAGCCCTAATAAAGTGGCTTAAATTGCATGGTCGTTGGCACAGAACTGACTGAAAAGGTTTGCATTCACCTAGAGGCCTTACTGTGGGAGCGACTTGAGCATTTCAGTCACATGGAGGACTTGCCATGGGAGAGACCGAGGGTTTAGTTCAGTTAAAAATCCATTTAACTCAGCGGTTTGGCACCTGGAGTGGTTGGTCAGCATTTGGGATTTCTATAGCTCTTGGGGACGGTTAGTTTGGTTTTCGTTTGTTGATTCAACTTACTTAACTATACTTGGGGAGTTGCATCATTTAATAGTAACCCGTCATCACATATTTACCCCGGTGGACCGATTAGCTTGGATAAGTGTGGGAGGACGATGTTACAATTTATGTATGGGCACAACTACAAACTGGCCATTCAAGATTTACAACACTTTGATAGAGTCAACACTTTATCTTAAATGAGTTTTACTTATGGGTTTTGTATTCTTCTTCCCATATTTTCTTCTTACCTCTAAGGATCTACTTCCATCCTAAGAAAGGGTATTAGATTCAATTAGATGGGTTGCACTAATTGCCATGAATGGGGTTACAATATATTTTTTTAAGAAGGAATGACCAGGAGCCTAAATTTTTTTTCCAAATAAACAATGGACTCTATATAGAGACCGTATCTCAGATTTTATTTTGGGTTTTCTCTTTGAGACTGCATGATGTAATCGAGAAGGATATTTTTGCTAGTATTTTCTAGTGACTGCTAATATAGTTTGTCTCTGTCAAATTCCTTGGTTATCTTCAAAATTGTAACTATACATACTTTTGACAATCATTTTTTGAATGAATTACAAGGAGTTTTTCTTTTTTTATATAGAAAATGTCATCAACACTATATTTCAAATATATATACTTCATATGTGGAAATTTATATTTTATTATACTACCGAGATTTTATTTTATTTTATTTAAAAGGGAAATTAATCAAACAACTTACTTGTGCATAGTATAAACAAAAAGATCTTGTCCAATATGTCTTCGTAAATTGCATAGACAAGATTCCTCTGTCATAGTTTATTTTCTTATATTCCAATGAAGGATTATGTTTTCATTACATCAAGGTGTTTTATTTTCTCTTGGAATTTAGTTTTAAAAGGGAATTAATCAGATAAACTACTTGAGCACAATATAAACATAAATATGCTGTCTATTATGTATTAGTAAATTGCACAGACAAGATTTCTCTATCATAGTTTATGGTAATACCAAATTTAAAACGTCGGTAATATTCACCAGTGTTTTATACACAAGATTTTCAATTTCTTGATAAAATTGAGTAGAAATTATAGATTGAGAGTCATCTACAACAAAAATAAAACAAAAATGAATAACTTTATTTGAAAATTAGATTTGTAGGGAGTAAATATGACCTCGATATAGCCCATATGGTCTAGACCCAGCTCTTCCATGATAAAAATTTTGTACTCTTCAAATTATTCCATGATCTTTGTAAGCTTGTTAGCTGACCATAATAACCTAGGAGACCATTTTCCATTAAATTACTGATTCTGAGATTTTCAGTATGACTTCCATGAAAATCTATCCCTTCAATGCAATTCAAAGAAAATATAGTCAAGGTAAACAAAATTGTCTCAAATAAAAACAAGAAAATTGTTTACTAAATCTAATAAAACCAGTCATGCCCAGAATCTTATGCATGTCACAAAAACTTGCTAAGGGTGATTGAGATGATAGGGCATATCATGGAAGGATTGTGTGGTTCAGTTAGTTATTAGTTAAGGTGGCATAAATGAAGGAGTTTGCTAACAGTACAGACATGGAGTGGATCCAACAGTGGAATACATTTAAATCATCTAACATTAGATTAGATGGAGCATAGTGAAGCAAATGAAGATGAGAGGGGAGTTCATCCCAAAGGAACGCCTTACAACGTAATATGTAATGGAAGTCACTGATTCACGTGAAAATTAATAAAATACTAAGATTTATAGGATAATTCATAAGTTTAATTATATTAAAAATTAGGTTACATATATTTCAATTTTAAGACTTATGCCAGTGTTATGGTGTGAAAAATATTCTTACATTTTTTATTATGCAAATGTGATCCTAATTCTATGATTACATTTTTCCAAGCTTTTGTAAGAATTCCATTAACTTCAAAAAATTTGTTCCAAGTACTAATACTACAAAGAATGTCTCCATGTTTGAGGGTTGTGGATGAGGTAGAGAAAAGAGCGGTGTGAAGTAGTTTTTAAAATATATTAAATACTCTTAAAATATATGTAAGTATTATCACTATGATATTAGTGTTGCTAGAAATAAAAGAAAGTGAAAGAGTATGGTATGTATGGAATCATGAAAAGGGGAATGATCATTTTGGAAAACAAAGAAGTGAAGATTTAATGAGGCTATAAATTGAATGAATGTAATCACAATTCTCATTATTATAAATCTTTCCCTTTTTAATAAGTTTTAGTGTATACAAGTTCATATATAAACTTAATCAAAAGCATATCGGTTATTAAAATTTATCAAATTTAATATATTGTTAATCCCAAACATATTCACTAAATAGTTTTGTGTGAAATAGGAAAAAATATTATATTTATGATGAGCTCCTATAAGTATGGTGCATTGTGTATTGTTGAGATATTTACATCCCACTCTTAATTATGTGTTTTTCTTCCATTAATGCCATGAATTACATACTAAATGGCTGAGAGGATGCTGGATTGTTGAGATATTTACATCCAATTCTTAAATAATTTTTTCTCTCCCATTAATGCCATGAATTACATACTAATGGTTGAGAGGATGGTGGATTTCAGATTCTTGAGAGATTAATGTCCAATTCTTAATTATGTTTTTTTCTCCCATTAATTCCATGAATTACATATCAAATGGTAGAGAGGCCTCTGAATATGCCAAAATAATAAATGATCCTATTAGATGCCAAAGTTATAACCATTTTATGAAATTTAGCAATGAAACTAGTAGCATTATATATGCAATACAATAATAATGAATAAACATGTTAAATATTATTAATTGTAGAAATTATGTTGTATATTTGTAGTTTCTCATGAAATTTTAACTAAGATCACAACAAACAAACCTACTCTACTTCTCTTTAGAAAGTAATTCACAATCTAGAGCAAAAAATTTGTACATGCAATAAGTATTTTTCCCGAGGAAAGGAAATTGCTAAAAACCCCAATTTCTGCTTGCATTAAATCAAAAGAATATATATCTATTACAATTTCTAGGAAATTGCTAAAAACCCCAATTTTTGCTTGCATTAAATCAAAAGAATATATATCTATTACAATTTCTTTGCTCAACTGAGAATCTCTCTTCTCACTAAAAGGATCTAACCTAGACTTAGTCAAAGTATTCCTATGCCTGAGCTTTTATTTCCTCGCATTGTTCCTTGAGGAATTAGGCCCCTATTATTTAGGAAATTCCTCAAATTGATTATTAAATTCCTTTAGCTTAATCATCTGACTGCATGCAACACCTATACACTCAATACTAGTCTAAAATTGATGTTACACTGCCTTGAAATCTCCATCAATCCTGTGGAACTTGAATTTTTAACATGCACTAGAGATCTTGGGTTGATTGATCAATTAAATGGCTGATCACAGATTTTGACTAAAGTCTCACTACTTAACTGACCTTCCACTAGTTCCTCCAAAAGTTTGAACTAGTTTAACTGAAAACAACCTGAGATAATTGGCCTTGATTGCTACAAATTAGAAATCACACATGTTGAACTAAACTTTAACTCCTCCAACTCCAATTTACTGAGTAAATTGGGTGACAGAAGCCATGTCACAGAATTTAACATCATCCAAGTTATCTGCTAATATGGAATTTCAAAGTTTCTCAATTTAATCAAGGAAAAATCAAATTGAGAATTTCTTGCTTCATTTTTCAACACTCCCTTTCAACAAGAAAGGGATTATCAACCACCCCTATCCTCCACCTGTGGAACTTGAACTTCCCTCTTGACAAAGCCTTTGCCAAAATGTCAACATCTTGTTCCTCTGTTGGAATGTATTGTAAGAAAATTACTATTATGAAACCATCTCATAAAAAGATAGATCAACGACTTAGAAATCAGCCTCTTCGATGGGGAAACCTACTTTATATTACACAAATGAACAATTATTGGATGATACAAATGAAAAAACCTCCTTTCGATATATAGGATTCTAAGGGGTCACAATATAACCAAATCCAGCCTAACAATAATAATATAAGGGCACAAAAATAACAATAGTGGGCTTCTATGGGGCACAATAATAACAATATGGAGACAATAGGGCATAACAATAACAATAAGGGATACAATGACAATAATAATGGGGGAATCACTAGTATTATAGTGACCTAACATGCCCCTCTCCTTAAAAAATGGGTTGTCCTCAATGCTTGAGTAGTTTTGTATGATTCTGTATAAAATTCTCATCCTCCCATGTGGAATCTTCAACAGGTAAGTTCTTCCACTTGATGAGATACTCTGAAATTGATCGATTTGTTAGCTATTGAGTTCTTGTTTCTTTGACTGCTTTAGGTTCCAATATGATTTTTCCTTTCTCATCAAGTTCTGGCAATATCATTTGGACTGGGAGCTTGTCACCTATAACCTTCTTTAAGCATGAAACATGGAAAACTAGGTGTACTTGCAAAGCTACAAGAAGCTCCAATTTGTATGCCATAGTACCTATCTTTTGCAACACCTTGTACGGACCATAATACTTTGGTGATAATTTATTATCCTTCTTAGATTGCTTGAGGGACATTTGTTTATATGGTTGTAGCCATAGGAATACCCAATCACCTACATCAAAACTTCTTTCACTACGATGTTGATATGCATGTTGTTTCATTCTATTCTGCGCCAAGGTGAGGTTATCCTTTAAGAGTTGGAGAACTTGTTGTTGATGCTCGATGTGATCTTCCACTACTTAAACCTTTTAATTTTCTATTAAATATGATGTAACAGATGGTGGATGATATCCATAAAGTGCCATAAATGGGGTCATTTTTGTTGCAGTATGGAAGGAAGTTTTATACAACCATTTACCCAGAGGCAACCATTTGACCCATTATGTCTATTTATCAGATACAAAGAAACGGAGATATCCTTCCAAACATTTGTTTACTATCTCAGTTTTCCCATCAGATTGAGGATGATAAGATGAGGTATGAGCTAACTGAGTACCAAGACAAGAAAATAATTTTGTCCAAAAATTTCCAGTGGAAATGGGATCTCTGTCACTTACAATAATCTTTGGGTTTCCATGTAGCTTTTGAATTGTTTCCATAAATGCAGTAGAAATTGTACTTGCTTTAAATTGATCAGATAATGCACAAAATTGTGCATACTTGGTAAGTCTATCAAATACCACCATGATAACACTCTTTCCTTTAGACTTGGGTAAACCTATGATAAAATCCATTGAAACCTCATCCCAATGTGGGCTTGGAACGGATAAATGTTGTAAGAGACCTGGGGTCTTAATTGTTTCAACTCTATTTTGTTTGGAAACCAAACATTTCGCCACAAACTTTTGAATATCTTATTTAAGGCCATCACAAAAAAAATTACTTCTTAACCTTGGGGTAAGTTTTTAGAAATCTCGAGTTACCTCCTAAGGGAGAGGTGTACAATTCCCTAATAATCTTTTGCTTGAGTTGCGAATTATTACATAGGTATAACCGATCTTTATACCAAAACGAATCATTTTTCCAGCTAAATGTATCAGATGTACTGGGATTTTTTTGTAACTTTTGAATGAGTTCTCACACTTCTTCGTCATTCTTCCATTCATCCCTTGCTTCGTTTATCCAATCTGGTTGGATAATATAAATGGTGCAAAGAAATGCTTCCACATCCTCATCCTTTCTCGAGAGTGCATCTGCCACAACATTTTGCTTCCCTTTCTTGTAGATGATTTCAACGTCATAACCCAACATCTTTGTGACCCATTTTTGCTGCTCTTCTAAAGATAATCTTTGTTCTAAAAAGTATTTACGACTATCATGATCTGTTTTTACCTTGAAGTGTCTTCCCATTAGATGGGTTCGCAATTTCTTAAGTGCATGTAGTATTTCCAACATTTCCTTCTCATAAATAGCTTTGTGTAAATACTTTCCTTTGATTGGACGACTTTCGAAATAAATGGGTCTTTCTTCTTGCAT
Source organism: Pinus tabuliformis (assembly GCA_031772625.1). NCBI lineage: Eukaryota > Viridiplantae > Streptophyta > Pinopsida > Pinales > Pinaceae > Pinus > Pinus tabuliformis. The sequence goes on along the minus strand of CM062819.1, from coordinate 1,747,082,597 downwards.
TAAAACAACACCAATTCCATTTCCTAAGGCATCACATTCCACAATAAAAAAAATTGTGAAGTCCGGTGTAGCTAAGACTGGTGCTTGACACATTGCCTCTTTAAGATGTTGAAAGGCCTTCGTTGCTTCTGGAGTCCATGAAAATGTATCTTTCTTCAATAATGTTGTTAGAGGTGATGCTACTCTCCCATGATTCTTAACAAACTTGTGATAATACCCTGCCAACTTGAAAAATCCTCGTAGATGCTTTATGGATGTGGTTATTTTCCATTCCTTAATGGTTTTAATTTTGCTAGGGTCTACCTTAACACCTTCATGAGATAAAATATGCCCCAGATATTCCAACTCTTGTACTCCAAAGAAACATTTGGAGCCTTTTTCATATAATTGTTTCTCCTCCAATAGTTTGAGCACCCTGTCAACATGTTGAACAAGATCCTTCCAAGACTTGTTATAGATTAGTATATCATCAAAAAATAGTAACACAAATTTTGTAAGGAAGGGTTTGAAAATGGAATTCATCAAACCTTGAAATGTAAAAGGTGCATTGGTAAGGCCAAAAGGCATGACCAAAAATTCATAATGACCCTCATGATTTCTAAATGTTGTTTTTGGAATGTCTTCAATCCTCATTCTGATTTGATGATATCCTAAACGAAGATCCAACTTGGTGAAGTAAATTGATCCATGCAATTCATCTAATAATTCATCAATGACAGGAATGGGAAATTTATCTTTAATAGTGAGCTTGTTGTGCTCCCTATAATCTGGAAACATGCGCCATGATCCATCCTTCTTTTGAACTAATACTACTAGAGCAGAGAAAGAACTTTGACTAGGTTGAATTATACTAGCCTCTAGCAATTCTGCAACCATACGTTCAATTTCACTCTTTTGGGAGTAGGGATATCTGTAAGGCGTGATGTTTGGAGGAACACTTCCTGGAATCAAATAAATAGCATGACCATGATCATGAATAGGTGGGAGGCCTTTGGAGTCTCAAATACCTTGGAATGATTGTCCAAGACTTTTTGGAGATCTGGAGAAATAGATGATTACGATGTGGGATCCTCTAGTGAACATAATTGTGAAATTATGCCTCGTTGTTCTTTCTTTAGAATCTTTTTCATTCCGTTAGAGCTTATTATCTTTTCCAAATTTCCTGCTATACCCCTTAATTCAACTTCCTTTCCTTCTGAAGAAAATTTCATGAAAAGTTCTTGAAAATTAAAAGCTATTGTACCGAAGGATTGTAACCATTGGACTCTTAGGACAACATCAGCACCACCCATTGGAATGGAAAGCATTGGGCTATTAAATACATATTATCCCATGGATAGCTTGATATTATGGCACTTTCCTGAGCAATTTATCATTCCTCCACTTGCAACCATCACTTGACACTCTGGTGCTGGATATAGGAAGCAATTCAATTCCTTGGCTATCTTACAATGAATAAAATTATGGGTACTGCCAAAATAAATCAATGCTATTACCTTTTTCTTCTTGATATGCCCTTCTATCTTTATAGTTTGAGTGGTAATTCCAACCAATGCATTACAAGACATGGTCAAATTCATTTATTCTTTCTCTAGGGTTTGTTTGTGGTGTATATCCTCTTCTTTTGACATTTCTTCACTACAACAAAACAGGTAATTTGCGCCAGATTTAGCACCATATTTTAGTGCATTTTTTTCTCAATTGGGATGAGTAGCCTAGCACTAAATCTGGTTGTATTGTACAATTTTTAAAGCGACCTTTTTGCACCAAATTTTTCATCTTTTTTACGCCAAATTTTCCATCATTTTTTGCATCTTTTTTTGCATCATTTTTTGCTTCCTCTTTTGTGGCATTCTTTGCTTCTAGTTTTGTGTCATAATTTGCATTGATTTTTACACCATGTTTGGCATCTGATTTAGTGCCTCCTTTTAGATCCAGTTTGTGCCAATTTTTGCATCTGGTCTTCAATGCCATTTTTTGCTTCTAATTTTGTACTTATTTTTACATCTATTTTTGTGCTAGTTTTTATCCCTTTTTTAACACCATTTTTTCGATCCAATTTTGCACCATAGGTTGAATCTAATTTAGTGTCAAATTTTTCATGCGTTTTTGCACCATTTTTTGCATCCACTTTTGCGTTTTATTTATCTCCCTTTTTTGCATCCTATTTTGCACCATATTTTGCATTTAAATTTGCATCATTTGTTTCATCCAATTTAGCATCATTTTTAACACCATTTGTTGCATCCAATTTTGCATCCTTTTGAGCATCTAAATTTGCATCCTATGTTGAACCATATGTTGCATCCACCTTTGCATCCCATTTTGTGTCTATTGTTACGTTCAATTTTGAGCCATTTTTTTCGGCTACTTTTTCATTTGTTTTTGCACCAAGTTCTGAATGATTTGCGGCAATCTCATTTTACATCCAATGTTGCATCCAAATTTGAGCCATTTTTATGCCCATTTTTGCACCATTTTTTCTTCTTTTATGTCCAATTTTGCACCATTTTTTCTTCGTTTGTGTCCAATTTTGCACCATTTTTTTATGTCCAAATTGCATCCTTTTTGGTATCTAATTTTTCATCCTTTTTGGCTTCCAAATTTGCATCATTTTTTTTGCCACATTTTGTGTCCACATTTGCATCTCATTTTGCACCTAGATTTTAGTTTGAATTTTCATCTAGTTATGCATAATTTTTGACATCCTAGGTTTCACCCTTTTTTAGTCCCATTTTGCATATTTTCTTACATCCTTTTTTCATCCTAATTTTACACCATTCTTTGAATCCTCATTTTGGTGTCCATTTTTGCATCCTTGTTTGTGCCCAATTCGATATCGTTTCATATGCCCTATTTTGTTCCCTTCGTTGTGTCTAGTGTTGCACCATTTTTTTATTTTACTTTAAAACCCTTTTTGTGTCATTGTTTGCATCTTGTTTTGATGGCTAGTTTAACATCCAATTCTACTCCCAATTTTGCATGCACGGTTAAATCCACTTTTGGCTTCTTGTTTAGAGTTTTACTTTTGTTTCCATTTATGACCCCCTCTATGGGTTCATTTTACTAAGTTCATTTACATAGTGAAATATATTAAAGTTTCTAAATATCATTTTGCTGTAGGATTTAATGCACTGTTAGATGAAAATAAAACCCTCTCAGTTTATCTTGAAAACCTAGGACAAACCAATTAAGAGAAAGGTTGTTATAAGGCTTAGGATTCTTAGTAGATCAAGATGTAGAGTATAGATTAAGAAAAAGATAATGAATTCTTGTGAGTCCTCACATGCAGGTCTTCTTGGAGTTTTTAGAATAGCTAGGAAGCGCTCCTCGCTAGCTCCAAAGCTTGGTCCTACACATAAGAGAGAGAATAATGAAACCTTCACAGCATAAGATCTTGATAATCGAAACTATCAGAAACATATAAATATTATTGAATAAATAAATACAAACCAAAATTCCATACATCCATTAGTTAAATAGAAGAAGCAAAGAATGAACAGAAACATATGGAAGGAAGAACAATTGATCTATATGAATAAAGGAGTTGGACGAAAGTTACAACAATCAGATGTAGTTGCAACAACACCTCCCCCAACTCATAGCTCGAAAACTCTCCCTCTCAAGATAGATCTCAGCACCATGACAATACAGTAATTCCCATCATTTTTTGAATGGCCAAGCCTCCAATATATAGGAAAGTGAAGGCTATGAATATTTCCCAAATTCCTCATTAGTTCAATTTGGGAAAAATCTTTTCGGTGAATAATGTTTCCTCATATAAAAATGGCCTTTTCCACTTTTTAGATGCTTTTGTGCTTAGGAAAAAGCTTCCCAGTGCTTTATGGCTCTTTCCCGCTTTTGTATGCTTTTACTTTTTAGGAAAAAGCTAAATATGAGGATAAAGAGATCATATTCCACCATATGAGTTTCCAAAAGTGAACAAGAGTGTCAAATTCAAACTCTAGTTTGCTTATGTTTTAGTTTTTTTTAATATGTATTTAGTTTTAGTATTTTTTTATTTTCTAAAAAAATATATTTAGTTTTTGGTTTTTTTTTCTATAAGAAAAATTATATTTTGTTTTTATAAAAATGGATTTTAAACATTCCATTCATGCTAAATTTGTGATTTTATGATAGGAGTTTAAATTATATATACAAAAGTAACCCAATGGCATGTGTTGTGTCATTGACATGGGTGTTATACATCTCTTCCTTGCTAAGTTATAGAATGTGCTTGGATTTTCTTAATGTAATAAAACTAATTATGTTCTTCATGGTATCTTGAAATGTTCATCTTTAACCAGGCTAATAAAACAATAAAGTTAAAATAGGTTTGCCTTTGTCCTTTGTAGATATTTGTCCCCATTAATCTTCATCTTAATAGATTAGTTGTCTTATGGTGGCCTTGAGTGGTCACTTCCATTAGTTGCATGCTTTATAGTTTTCTGTTAGTGACATTTTTTAGGCTTGATAATATGTTATTTAATTTATCAAAATGTGTTATTGTCCATATTATTGTTAAATATGTTGGTTTTTGAGCATGTTTTAGCAAAAATTCCCAAAATGTTTATAGATTGTATTTTATAATGCAATGATTCATTGCTTGATGAAATTGTTTTGGATAATTTTTTTTAATGATTCATTGATTGATGAAATTGTTATGGATATTTTTTTTAGTATATTAAATTGTATGTGATAAAGTCAAAAGTCACCTCTTTTTTAGATTTTCATTGGTCAATTTCCCTTAAGGCCATCAAGTTCAGCATTTGGTCCCACGTTAAGGAAATATAGGAGTCATGAAGTGGAATTGTCCAAGCACTTAAATCTTGAGACATGTTTTTTTTAATTCACATTATACTTCCTTTCTATGTTCTATGTAAATTCTCAATGAAAATAGTCTCATGGAACATGAGGGGCATCAATAGTAAAGGAAAACAAAGACTCCTAAAAGAAAAATGGTATGCAAAGCACCCATAAATAATGTTGATATAAGAAGCAAAAATATTAAGTGAGGTTCTACCTCATATAATTAGAAAATGGGTGAGGAATTTCCAAGTAGTAGTGATTTATGCTTAGAGATACTTGGGTGGAATGGTTATTATTTGAAATGATCAAGACATCAAGGTTACCAATATGTTTACCTCTTTTCGCATTATGACAATACAATTTTAGTTAATTGACATCGAGGACTACCACCATGTATCCAATGTCTATGACTCCAATATCACAAATGGAAAACCTCTATTTCTCAATTCTATTTCTAGCACAAGTAATTTATACCCCCCATCTCCATGGATTATTGGGAGTGACTTCAATATTATCAAGTGTCTTGAGGAAAAGAAAGGATGAATCACAATGTTTAAAAAGATATTTTGTAAGCCATACCATTAAAGCCATAAAGTAGTCTCCATTAAAGTTGTCAAGGAATGAGTCTCCAACCCACACATGTGGATCAATTAGATGTAATACATGTGTGTGTGGTGACTAACTTAATACACCACTCTAATAACTCCACAAACGTATGTATTTCACTCCGTCACATAAATTGACAGTAGTGTGACATAAGTAAACCAAGAGTAGACATGAAAGACTTAGGCAACAAACTATCCCTAGATCCTCAATTAGGTGCTTAAATGATGAAGTGAAAATGCAAGGAGAAAAGAGGAATTCATGATTTAACCATCACAAACATGTGATCAAGTGTGACTAGGAGTGTATGTATTCATATATTTTCCAAAGAGGGAGTGAATACATGAGTTACCATTCATTGGCCCTTATTTTTCTTTCTTTTTCATTTTCTTAAATATAGGACTTAGGGAATAAGGTTTTCATAAGTTTGGCAAAACTCATAGATATAAGATTTACATGAATTTTCACTTCTACCTTAGAGTTTAGACTTAGATAAATCAATATGGTGTATCGTTAATGATTTTGGCCTTCACTTTTTTATTTTATTTCATCACAAATGACAAAAGGCAAAATATTTTGCCACAAATCTATGAATGCTTAATCATAAAGGCGTCATTTGATGAAAACAAGTTAATGATGTTATTCTCTATGAAAATGATGGGTATTCTTGAGAAAATCTTATGCTTGTGGATGTCTCCTCTCTCATTGAGAGGGAGTGAGGGTAGACACCATATTATCCATGTGTCATGTACTATGGCTAGGACTAACAATCGTAAGCCTAGTAAAGACACTAGTAGGGAGAATGTTGGATTGGATAAACATATGGGACCAATATTCTTTGAGAATTTGGACTTTGACTAGGTCTAATCGCCATAAGTCAAATACATTAATCCAAGATAAGAATATTCATGAGGATTGACATTTCCTGGTGTCAAATATTATGATAGTGGATTAGGAAATGATCATGTGAGGACATACCTGGTGAGCATCCTGGTGGGGTAAGTGCCTAGAGAGGCAATGGTGTCCAAATTTATGCGTCCCAACATTTTGCTCTGATCTAATGGAGAGATAAACGTGTTAGTCAAGGCCTTACTATTTTGACAATGTTGCCTATGATGATGTAAATAACCATTGATGCTTATCAATCCATATCCCTTCTTATATGAATATTTCAACTTGAGAGTAATTTTTTGTCTCATTATGAGTACCTCCCTAGTTTAGAGGGAGGGTCATCATCTTCATTATTGCCATCATCACCACCATCAATGTCATCATTATTGTCATCATTTCATTATCGTCATAATCACCATTCATGTCTTCATCATCATCATCATCATCATCATCACTATGGATATTGTCATCAATTGTTCATAATTATAGGCATCATAAGAAATATCATCAACCAAGAAAATGTTACGAGTGCTCGAAAAGGGTTGTTAGGACACATGATATATGCAAGAAAAATAACAACTTTATTTTTTAGAGATGATTGATGATCATCATCATTACTACCATTATCATCGTCATTATAATTGTCATCATCCCATCATCATAACTATTATAATTTTTATCATAATTGTTGTCATCTTCATCATGAACATCATAATGATCATTCATGCCATTATTGTTCTTGATGATGACCAAGACGAAAATAATGATGATGACTTGGAAGATGATGCCAAAGATAATTATTATAGTTTTGACCATGACAACATTTAAAAATTGGGAAGAATGGCCAAGGTCATTAGCATCATCATCATCATTGTCATTGTAACTCTCATCATCTTTATCATCATTTTCGTTATCATAACAATCACAATTCATGTCATCGTCATCATCTTCATTATCATCATCGTTATAATTATTAACATTGTCATCAGTTGTTCATAATTTTCAATGTCATAAGAAATATCATCAATGCAAAAATATGATGTGTGTTGGAAAAGGGATGCAAAAGTGAACAAAAAAAATAGGGGTAAAAATAGACGTAAATTTGGATGAAGAGTGGACACAACATAAGTAGATGCAGAAGAAGACAGAAAAATTGACACAAAAGTGGATGAAAATTTAGATGCAATATTTGATGCAAACTTGAACACAAAATAGGATTCAAACATGGATGAGAAAGTGCAAGAAAACATGGGCACAATAGTAGGCATAAAACTTAGCATGAATTGTGGTGAAAAAAATGTGGATACTACAATGAATGTTAAGAAAAAAAGACACAAACATGAATGCAAAAAGGAGGAAAAATTGGATGAAAAAATGGATGTAAACATGGGCCAAACATGGGTGCAATAGTGAACACAAAATTAATTGCAAAATTGGACGAATAAAAAGTGGATGTAAAAGTAGATTCGAAATGGGATGCAAAAAACATAAACAATATTTGATGCAAACTTGGACAGGAAAGAGGATACAAATGTGGATGCAATAGTGGAAGAAAATATGGGTTGCAATGATAGGCATAAGATATGGCACAAATCATAGCACAAAAAAAGTGGATGAGAAAGTGGATGTAATAATAGACAAAAAAAAATGCAAACTTAGATGCAAGACAAGATGCTATAAGGGATGTAAAAGTGGATGCATATATGGGTGCAACATGAGAAACAAAATTGGATGCAATGGAAGTACATGCAAAAGAAGATACAAAATGAGATGCAAAACCTAACACAAAAGTGGATGCAAAAATAGAGGCAATGTTTTATGCAAAAGAGAATGTGAAGATGGATGAAAAATTGGAAGAAAATGTGGGTACAATAGTAAGTACAAAACATGGCACAAATTGTGTCACAACAAAAGTGGATGTAATGATAGATACAAAAAAAGAAGCAAATGAAGATGAAAAATAGGATTCAAAAAGGGATGTAAAAGTGGGCATAAACATAGCTGCAACAATGGATGTAAAATATGATGCAAAAGTTGATTAAACAAAATTCTATGCAAAAGTAGATGCAATACAAGACACAAAACCTGATGCAAATCTTGACACAAAAGTGGATATAAAAAGGGATTAAAAATAGATGTAAAAGTCGATGAAAACCTAGATGTATATGAGGATGCAATCATGGATGCAAATTTAAAAACAAAAAAGGGTGCAAAGGGAGGTGTCAAACTAGGTGCAAATTATGGCACAAGAAAAATGGATGCAATAGTGGACACAATAACAGATGAAAAAGAGGATGTAAATATGGATGCAAAAAAAGATTTAAAAGTCAATGCAACAAAATTAGATGCAAAATTAGATGCAAAAACTAGACACAAGCCTCGATGCAAAACTTGGAACAAAGGGGATGCAAAAAATATGCAAAAATGGATGCAAAAAATGATTTAAAAAATGATGCAAAAGAGGATGCAAGAGATGATGCAAAAGTTGATGCAAGTGTAGGCACAAAAAGTGGATGCAGTAGAGGATATAAAAGATGGTGAAACAATATTAGGTGCCAAACTTGATGCAAAACATGGTGCAAAGGATGGTACAACACTTGGCATAAAACGTGGCGTAAAACTTGGTGTAAAATCTGGTGCAAAACCTATTACAATACTTGGTGCTGAACTTGATGTAAGACTTGGTGCAAAACTTGATGAAATCTTTGCATCAATTTCTGCACCATATTTGATAAATGGACACAAATAGCACCAAAAATGATCACCAGATGCAAAAAAGAAAGAAAAAGGGATGCTAATCATAGGGTTTTGTTGTAGTGCATCATCTTCATTATCACCATCATCACCACCATCATCGTCATCATTGTTGTCATCATTTCATTATCATCATAATCACCATTCATGTCATCATCATCATCATCATCATCATCATCATGATTATGGACATTGTCGTCAATTGTTCATAATTATAGGTATTGTAAGCATCAACCAAAAAAATGTTACGATTGCTTGAAAAGGGTTGTTATGGCAGATGATATATGTAAGAGAAATAACAACTTTATTTTTTAGAGATGACCAATGATCATCATCATCACTACCATTATCATCGTCATTATAATTGTCATCATCCCCATCATCATAACTAATATAATTTTTATCATAATTGTTGTCATCTTCATCATGAACATCATAATCATCATTCATGTCATTATTGTCATTGATGATGACCAAGATGAAAATAATGATAATGATGATCAGATGATGTTGACTTGGAAGATGACACCAAAGATAATTATTATGATTATGACCATGTGACAACATTTAAAAAGTGGGAAGAATGTCCAAGGTCATTAGCATCATCATCATCGTCAGTGTAAACCCCATCGTCTTTATCATCATTTTCATTATCATAACAATCACAATTCATGTCATTGTCATCATCTTCATTATCACCATCGTCATAATTATTGTCATTGTCATTAGTTGTCATAATTTTCAATGTCATAAGAAATATCATCAATGCAAAAAATATGATGTTTGTTGGAAAAGGGATGCAAAATTGAACACAAAAAATGGGGGTAAAAATAGACGTAAAATTTGATGAAGAGTGGACACAACATAAGTAGATGCAAAACAAGACAGAAAAATCGACACAAAAGTGGATAAAAAAGTGGAAGAAAACAAGGGAACAATAGTAGGCATAAAACTTGGCATGAATTGTGGTGAAACAAATGTGGATACAACATTGAATGGAAAAAAAAAAAAAAAGACACAGGCTTGAATGCAAAAAGGAGGAAAAATTGGATGCAAAAAGGGATGTAAACATGGGCCAAACATGGGTGCAATAGTGGACAAAAAATTAGTTGCAAAATTGGATGAATCAAAAGTGGATGTAAAAGTAGATTCAAAATGGGATGCAAAAAACATAAACAATATTTGATGCAAACTTGGACACAAAAGAGGATGCAAATGTGGATGCAATAGTGGAAGAAAATGTGGGTTGCAACAATAGGCATAAGATATGGCACAAATCATAGCACAACAAAAGTGGATGAGAAAGTGGATGTAATAATATACACAAAAAAAGATGCAAACTTAGATGCAAGACAAGATGCTATAAGGAATGTAAAAGTGGATGCAAACATGGGTGTAATAGGAGAAAAAAAATTGGATGTAATGGAAGTACATGCAAAAGAAGATACAAAATAAGACACAAAACGTAACACAAAAGTGGATGCAAAAATAGATGCAATAATTTATGCAAAAGAGGATGCAAATTGAAAGCAAACGTGGGTACAATACTAAGTACAAAACATGGCACAAATTATGTCACAACAAAAGTGGATGTAATGATAGATGCAAAAAAAGAAGCAAATAAAGATGAAAAATAAGATGCAAAGAGGGATGTAAAAGTGGACGTAAACATGGGTGCAACAATGGATGTAAAATAGGATGCAAAAGTTGATGCAACAAAATTCGATGCAAAAGTAGATGCAACATGAGACACAAAACCTGATACAAATCTTGACGCAAAAGTGGATATAAAAAGGGATGAAAAAATAGATGTAAAAGTCGATGAAAATGTAGATGTATATGAGGATGCAATCGTGGATGAAAATTTAGAAACAAAAAAGGGTGCAAAGGGAGGTGTCAAACTAAGTGCAAATTATGGCACAAGAAGAATGGATGCAATAGTGGACACAATAAAAAATGAAAAAGAGGATGTAAATATGGATGCAAAACAAGATGTAAAAGTCAATGCAACAAAAATAGGTGCAAAATTAGATGCAAAACTAGACACAAACCTTGAATCAAAACTTGGCACAAAGGGGATGCAAAAAATATGCAAAAATGGATGCAAAAAATGATTTTAAAAATGATGCAAAAGAAGATGCAAGAGATGATGCAAAAGTTGATGCAAGTGTAGGCGCAAAAAGTGGATACAATAGAGGATGCAAAAGTTAGTGAAACAAAATTAGGTGCCAAACTTGATGCAAAACATGGTGCAAAGGATGGCACAAAACTTGGCATATAACCTAGCGTAAAAGTCGGTGTAAAATATGGTGCAAAACCTCTTACAACACATGCTGCTAAAATTGATGTAACACTTGGTGCAAAAATAGGTGCAAACTTTGCATCAATTTTTGCACCATATTTGATAAATGGACACAAATAGCACCAAAAAAGGGCTCTAGATGCAAAAAAGGAAGAAAAAAAGATGCTAATCACAAGGTTTTGTTGTAGTGCTTGTTCCTTTTGTTCCTCCTCTTCACAATCTATGTAAAATAATTTCTTCTCAGCACACTTAGGACCTTTATTGTATTTTCTATCATAACTGTAAAAAAACCTTTTTTCTCTTTCTTCTTCCAATTGTTGTGGTGTCAGCCTTGTAAGTTGTGGATGGCTAGGGGCAACAACACTTCCATCTTTATGATTGTGAGTGATAGGATTCCTTGTTGCCATAATTTTTCTTTCCATTTTTCTTGCCACCTTGAATGCCTTCTCCAATGAATCAGGTTCCCAAAGGCAAACATCATGTTGGATGTTATCCTTTGAAATCCCTATGAACACATCAATCCTATGCTCCTAAGGAATATATTTTACCCTTATATTCAAGTTTTGGAAGTCCTAAATGTGCTCCATCATTGAACCGTTTTATTTGAGATTTATCAATTGGCTAAAAAAAAATTTGCTTTTTATATCCTCATAATGTGATATCATTTCATCCGTAAAAATAGCCCAAGTGACAATTTGTTTACAAGAGCAAAGCCATCAATACCATACAAACTGATTTGGTTCCAAATATAAAGTTGCAATGCGTACCTTTTGTGTGTTTTGCACATATGGAGATTGAAAAATTGCTCCATTTGTAATATCCATGATACGGGATCCTTGCCATCAAACTTCCTCATATCAATCTTTGGAACATGGTGGTTCTTCGATCCAAGTTAGATTCTATGAAATCATGATTAACATTTATTTTGTTCTCATCATGAGTTTCCTTTACTACCCTTTCACCATTAGTAAGCATTTCTTGTAGAAACTTTGTCAAATATGTCTTTAAATATTCCAGCTTAGCTTCCAAGTCTTTTTTTAAATCATCCATCATAGCTTCCACGCCATCCATCTTAACTTCCATGCCATCCATCTTAGCTTCCATGTCATTCATCTTAGCTTCTACACCTTTCTTTAAACCATCCATCTTAGCTTCTATGTTTCTCTTTAAACCATCCATCTTAGCTTCCACACCATACATCTTAGCTTGTACGTCTTTCTTTAAATAATCCATATTAGCTTCTATTACTTTTTGTGCGAGTGAAATTTGTTGCACTTGGTCTTGTAAGTTTGATATATCATGTTTCATTTCTTCCTCTTCTTCATGAGTCATGCTAGAGCTTTCAGGTTACTTACTACGTGTTTCCATTTCCTTTCTTAGGAGAATCAATTACCGATAATAATGCTTCACTATGCCCTTTGAATTTCTTCAAACTAATTTTTTCAAACCAAACTTATGCGAAAAAAAAACTACACACGTTTTTTCACTTTGTAGGAGCTCGATATTGAATTTGTTGTATCTCTGTAAATTTGGATCTACAATGTCTAAAATTTATTCTTCCAGTAACCCTATGAGTACACTTTATAACCCCACAAGTCTAATCAATATGGGATTCTCCAATGAAGAGATATGCCAAATCTCCCACAATAGCTTTATTATTGACTAGTTCAGTGGAGCGAGATTGCATGAAGTACCATGTGTCACTGTTTCAACCTTAGGATCTAAAACTGATACACAGACAACTACGGTCCATCCCCTTTCTGTAACTTCTTACGAAATTTCAATCTGATGCTTAGAAACAAATTTATGCTGATTTTCCCCAAGTCACATGTTTGAGATATAATTCGAGATCCTGTAAAAACCCTAAATTCCTTGGATCATATCTTCGAAACTATAGCGAGAAAAGATCTAAAATTTGGACCCAACATTCAATGATATTTCGGCTAAAATGGGTTTTTCGTTTTTCTTCTGAAACATCGTAGACAAAAAATTATAGCGAAAATGCCACAATGACCTGTTTGGAGTAGCGAAACACTAGAATCCAAGCTCTGATATCAAATGTTATGAAACCAACTCACAAAATATAGAAAAGATAGATCAACAACTTAGAAATCAGCCTCTTTGAGGGGGAAACCTCCTTTACATTACACAAATGAACAATTCTTGGATGATACAAACAAAAAAACCTCCTTTCTATATATAGGAGTCTAAGGGGTCACAATATAACCAAATCCGACCTAACAATAATAATATAAGGACACAAAAATAACAATATGGGGACAATAGGGGCACAAAAATAACAATAAGGGATACAATGACATAGTAATGTGTGTATCACTAGTCTTATTGGGACCTAACAATTATATATATATATATATATATATATATATACTTGGATCGATCATGGAAAACAAGATTCTCAGAGAAATTGATTCAACTCTAATTATCACAGTTGCATCCATCATCTGACCAAACAATTCAACAATTATATTTCTCATCCAAATCACCTCACACGTTGCTTGAATTGAAACCATGTATTTTTCTTTTGTTGAGCTAAGAACCACAAATATTTGCTTACTTTTGTACGAGGAAACAATTGTGGGCTCTGTTAGACTCCGTCTTATGTCAGTGTGAGATTGATTCTTCTTCAAAACCCTGTTTTGAAGAAGAAATCATTAAATGTGTTGTTTTAGAATATGTAATTTATTCTCCCGCTCTTCAAATGGCAGCAGTTTCCTCAGCTCCTATCTCTGCAAAAGCACAAACAAAAGAAAACAAAACATCATCAGCAATCATGTCCATTTGTTTGATCTGGTCTAGAAGTTGTCTTCAGTTGTCATTTGGTTATACAGCTCTCCATACATTTGGTTGCTCAGATCTGGTTACTTAGCCAAGGAATCGCTGGAATGAAAGGCATACTTTAATCTCTTGACAAGCATATGCCTGCGGCCTTGTTGCTTAACCTCTGCTGCAGACTTCTTGGCACATGGATTTACATTATATAGGGAATTCCTGAAGCAGCTCTTGATCTGAAGGTTCGGCTTGGTATGCCTGCTACACAATGGATCAGTGTTTATAATGCTCGTCGGCCGATGAAAACAGAGATAACATTATAATGTGGCTGATACAAGACTTACACAGCATGTTGAGAAAGGAAATGAAGATGGCCTTTTTATAAGTAGTGAGCTTCTTGCTCAAATTTGTGGGCTCTTATTATGGATGCGGGGAATGGATTCACTGCACAAGTTTATGAGCTTGATGATAGTCATGATTTCAAGATAAATAAGAAAGCGCGATGGCAGAACTGGGGAGGCTTCTTATCTATGAGGCATCAAGGGATTGGTTGCGATCTCTAGGAGTTGCATCTATTGAGTTCATTGATCCAAGAGAGCCCGTGATGATAGTGCCAGTTTTGAGAGCTGGTCTTGTATTGGTGGAGCATGCTGCATCTATTTTGCCTGCAACAAAAACATATCATGTTGGCTATTATAGAGATGAGAATACACTTCAAACAACCTTATATTTGAACAAACTGCCAGAAAGATTTCCAGAGGGTTCTCGTGTGCTTGTAGCTGATCCAATGCTTGCAACTGGTGGGACAATTGTTGCCACAATTAATCTACTGAAGGACAGGGGAATTGATCCCAAAGATATACGGGTGGTTTCGGCTGTGGCTGCTTCCCCTGCACTTCAAAAATTAAGTGATAAATTTCCTGGGCTTCATATCTATACTGGAACTATTGATCTTGGTCTGGATGAAAACAGTTTTATTGTTCCAGGTCTTGGGGACGCAGGAGACCACAGTTATGGCACTTAAGATACTTTCATTTGGTTTTGATGCTTATTGGCGTGAAGGACAAAACCTTATTCCCAGTTTAACACCATATCTTACCATCATCTTTTGCGTAATGTGTCTCTATTGCTCCCTCGGTTTACAGTTATTTGGTGGCCTTGTCTATGCAAACAATCCTAAACTGGAAGGGAACGAAACATTGAAGCTTTCGCAGTTGGGATATTTATTCTACACCATGGTTCAAGTGGGTGCTCCCAACGTAACATTACTTGTAGCACTTGACACGGGCAGTGATGTGTTCTGGGTGCCTTGTGATTGCCAAGCGTGCGCTCCTGTTTCTGCAGCTAGCTATGGATTAAATGGTATCATTTTTGAGACTTACAGTCCATCAGCCTCGCAGACAAGCAAGTCAGTTGCTTGTAGTAATACTCTCTGTCAATTAAAAAATGAATGCTCCAAAACTAGTGATCAATGCCCATACAGCGTTCAATATCTTTCTGCAAATACATCCACTGTAGGAACTTTAGTGGAGGATATTCTTTATCTGACTCTTGGAGATGGGTCACAAGAAGGAACGGTGAAGGCACCTATCACGTTTGGGTGTGGAAGTGTACAAACAGGCACATTTCTAGAAGGTGCGGCTCCTGATGGTCTACTTGGGCTTGGCATTGATAATATCTCTGTCCCGAGCATTTTGTACAATTCAGGCCTTGTATCAAATTCTTTCTCTATGTGTTTCCCACGCGATTCAATTGTTGGAAGGTTTGCCTTTGGAGATAAAGGGAGTTCAGACCAAAGCAAAACTCCTTTTTATAATACATTACTTTTACGTGGGAAATGCCAATGTCAAAATAGACTTTCAGGCCCTTTTTGACACTGGCACCTCATTTACACAGTTGGCTAATCAACGAGCAGGCAGAGCTGGAAGGACACGTCCTGGAAAATGTTATAGGCTCTATCCATTATCTGTGTATGAGCATGAATTGCTTGAGGCAACGATTCCTGAAATTCAACGTTCATCGCTTGCTACTGCCGTGCTTCATTTAAAGTCATTGGACCTTACAGATGTAGATGTTCTTAACTTTGATTTTCTTGACCAGCCATCACGTAAGGATCATGCGACTTTCCATGTGAGTCCTTGGAGGATGCTTTAAAGCAACTGTACCTAATTGATGCGATTGATGAGGGTGGATTGATAACTAAAATTGGAAGGCAAATGGCAGAGCTTCCATTGGAACCTTCACTTGCAAGGGCTCTGATAGCAGCAAATGAGATGGGCTGCTTATCTCAAACTTTGACGGTCGCAGCAATGTTATCATGTGAAAATGTATTCTCCTCGACAAACAGGTGAGATCTATGATGTTTTCCAAAGATGTGAGGCAGCAACTCTCGGCCATAATGCATAAAATAACAAATGAATCTCTAGATGTGCGGCCAAAAGAAAATTCACGAGAAAATGGGGGCATTAGTAAAAACTTGAGGAAAGCTTTATGCATTGGTTTTGCGAATCGACTTGCACAGCGAATGGAACGCCAGGAACGTGATGTGCGCAATTGACCCTCGACATGGGCGTTACCTGATAGCCTCTAATTAAATAGTGGCTGCTCTGTTTAGTGCCTGATTTTCGTGATGTTTTCTCTTATCAATGAGAATGCCAAGTCAAAATACGCCTAAAACAAAACAAAGACACCTGTCATAGCAGAGAAACAGGGACCGATGATCTATTTTTTGACTGCAGTTGCAAAGTGGCATTCAAAGGTCGATTGCCTATTTCTGTCTTTAGTTAGTCTACGCTCCAGGATTAGTTTTCATGGGTCATTGAAACTGGAATAATGGAAGGCTTTTCTATCTTTAGAGATTCTTTTCTATTTTTGTAGCTTCAGGTGAAACAACGCCCCTGTTTTGGGGTCGATTTGTTTTCCCCTAGAAAAGATTATTTAATGTATTAAAAAATCATTTGTAAAGGTTAGTGGGAGAGAGAATTCTGAGTGCTGAGAGGTGTGTGTAACAGAGCTTCATTGTACAGTTTTTTGACAGAGATTTTTAATGAAATTACACAGCTCTGACTTCTGAGATTCATGTGGTATGAAAGTTAGCATAAGTTTTTCTTCTGTTTCATATGTAAACTGTTATGTTTCATTTCACTTCATGATCATTTCTAATTGAACAAATGAAGTGTTAAGGTAGAATTCATCATTTGTATGCTCTGCCTTTAAGTTTGTTCAATATTTCATGTTTTCTTCTGTTTGACAAGGATTCATCTTCTATGCCCTTGTCAGCTCCTCAGCAGTCTTGCCATCCCATTTAATCTCAATTTGATGTTAAATTTCTTGCCTACCTTGCCTCAGTCGATAATCTGTGTTTTTTATTATATTTCTCTGTTCAAGCTGTTTCTTTGCCCCATGCAGCCCAGAAAAACCCCGTCATTTTATTAAAAAACCCTAAAAATCCCAAATCAACCCTTTTGATCAGTTTACTAGCCTAAAATCAGTGTTACCCTATTGGTTATCTCGCCCATTGAAGATTTTGACCGAGATAGACCGGAGAGAGCCCTCTCCTGCCCCGTAGGGCTAGCTACGAGGCTAAGTGGTTTGATGTTGCCTTGAGGTTTACCTTTCTCAGCCTGAGGTGAAATTTCAAGTGCTAACAGGCTCAACGCTAAAAATTCCGCCTGTTGTACGTTTTTCATCTGATGCACTCCCTTTCGAATCTGCCTCTATGAAGCCACACAACTTCACTGCATCTATCCATCAGTATATTAGTCCAAACTGGGTAGTGCCTCATAGGTACCGTAGAACATGATTAGCTTCCCTCCAAGACAATTTGGTTGGCCTAACCATAACTTGGCTCAGTTGGTTGACTGCATAGCACATATCTCGTCATGTGTTCACAATGTACATTAGTGAACCCTCTAGCTATCAATAAATGGTAGCATCCACTTCCTCACGTGAAGTGGCAACCTCCTTCCTCTAGTTTGTCGCTAGAGGTGTCTCCATGGGTTTGTAACTCTCCGTGTGGAACCTCTGTAGTATCTCATTTGCATACTTTCCTTGAGAGACAAGCAGTTCCCCGTTGCCTTACAATACTTCCAATCTAAGGAAGTAGCGCATGAGACCCATGTCCTTCATTTCAAATTCTCTTACAGGTCCTCCTTGAAAGATCTGATTAGCTTCTCATCACCAGTTAAAATTAAATCATAAACATATAATACAATAATGATAAATTTACCTTCTACCAAGATATGATAGAGGTTTGCATCCACCTTACTTTTGGTGAAGCCCAAATTGGTGAGATAGGTATTGATCCTCATGTACCATGCATAGGGTTCTTACTTGAGAGAATAAAATGGTCGCTTGAGTATGCACACACGAGACTCTAGATCCAAAATCTCGAAGCCTTCTAGTTTATCGATGTATACCTCCTCCTCAATAACTCCATTTAGGAATGTTGTTTTTACATCCATCTGGTGGATATTCCACCCCATGTCTATAGCCAAAGCAAGAATTGATCTAATGGATGAGTACCTTGCTACAGGAGAAAAGGTCTCCTCATATTCAATCCCCTCAACTTGAGAGTACCCTTTGGACACAAATATGGCCTTATACTTCTCTATGGTTCATTTTTCTTCCTGCTTTACCTTGAAGATCCATCACGAACCCACAACTCATTTATCTCCTTGAAAGAGGATGGCTGAGTCTCTAAAAGCTAAGTCATTAGATCCATGTAGCCAGTATACCGATCTGGTGACCACCTCTACCTGTGATGATTTGGAGGAGCACCCACATTCTCCCTTACATCCTGCATAAGTCTCTCACCTTCCCTGGTTCTTTTTATACCTTATCTAGATGGTTTTTCTTGAGTGGTTGTCTCCACTCTCTACTCCTGAATTTCTGGTTGCTCCACAACTTCTTGAGGTTTGTCCTTTGGAGCTAAAATCTCCTCTTCTGGTGGGATCTAAAGATACCTCTCAAGAGAGCAGCACATTGTTTACTCCTCATCATATTTTACATACCTTCTCACAAGTCTCATTCTAAGGGATGCCAAGTACACACCATAGTTATGGGGAGTTTCTCTATAACCTAGATATACCCCCAATTGTGTTGGAATCTCTAGCTTCTTCCTTGATTATTTCGAGACATGGCAGTGAACAGAGGCTCCAAAAATCTTGAACTACGACACATCTGGCTTTCTCTCCAAGAAAGCCTCCTTTGGTGTCATCATGCCCAGAATCTGATGAGGACTCCAGCTCTACAAAAATATTGTTGTGTTGCATGCCTCAGCCCACAAGTATAGTTGTAAGCCTCAGTCATGCAACATTTCTCTCACTTCTCCCACAATGCTATGGTTATTTATCTTATCTAACATATTTCGTTGTGGGTTATGGGATGTTGTCAACTCTCATCGAATGCCTTATTTTTCACATAATTTTTAAAATTCAGTAGACAAGTAATCACCTCCATTATCAATCCTAAGAGCCTTCACCTTCTTGTCAGTTTTTTTCTCAACCAGTGTCTTGAATTCTACGAACTTCGAGAATGTATCATCTTTTTTCCGCATGAAGAAGATGCAACACTACGGTGAGAGGTCATCAATAAAAATGACAAAATATTTGTGTCTGGAAGTGGAGACTGTAGAGAAAGCTCCATAGACATTAGAGTGGAACCATTCTATGACTTCATGTGCTTTGTTGTCCCGATCATGGAATGTGGACTTTGAGTACTTCCCCAAAGTACATCCTTTGCATACATCCTGTCGCTCAAGTGCTCCATTGGGAAGCCTTGTGGTTATCTATTGCATAATCTTTAGGACACCATGGTGCAAATGGCCAAGTCTTATATGCCAAAGTTTACTGACATCATGACTCTGCACCTTCTCCATCTTAGTTATTAATACAACACAATCCTCCACATCTAGCTTATATAGGTTATTCACATGAAGCCTAATCTGCTTCACTTGTCCCGTGGGTGCATGTCTCCTGAATTCTCTTCCTTTGCTGAAGATCATATCATAACCACGGTCTTCCAAAACTACAACAAAGATGATGTTTTTCTTTAGCCTCAAAATGAACATGACATCTTTGAGCCTGAGGTGGAAGCCCGACTCCATCTGAAAGGTGACTATATCAATCCTAGTCACGCTATACATTCCATCATCCCCCATCTCGATGTGCATCTACAAGTATTTTTCCTCCAAGTCACTAAAAACATCTCTACACCCTGTCATGTGGAACAATGCATCTGATTCCAAGTAACACACAGTCCTCATCATTGTGTTGGTCATGCATGCAGTGAGGGTAAATTCAAGCTCGAACTGCAAAGCCAAGGCTTCACTTGTTTCTCCTCCAGATGTCTTCTTTCTTGCCATCTTGTGTGGACACTTCGTGGTATAATGCCCAAATTCATGACAATGGAAGCATTTAGTTTTGGACAAATATTTATTCTTGCTCCCTTGACTAGATTCTGGTTTGGAATGAGATTTCTTCCCTTTTCCCTTCTTTTCCTTTCTAGCCAATGCAATTTTTTATTCATCCTCGCCCTTGGATGAAGTCCCATCTCTGGTATTCTGCCTTATTTCCTCCTGTAACAAATTGGACCATAATTGTTCCCAAATCGGCAGTTTCTCCTTCCCATTCACTAAATCTTAATAAACATGCCAACACTTGGGAAGGCCCAGAAGGGTTAGGCTTACCAGGTCTTCTTAAGGGGCAGTAATACTTAGCCCGCCAAGTTCATCACAACATTGTGTAAACATTCTCAGATACTATGGAATTGTGTCATTCTTCTACATCTTGATACGTTTTAGTTTATCCTTGAGTTCTAGCTTCCTTTGGTCACTATTATTCTCAAACAATTATGTTAGTTCTTTCCACATTGTGAAAAAAGTTTCTTTTCCATGGAGATTTGAGATAATGTCATTTTGTACTCCCTACAAGATTATTCTCCTTTCCTTGGCCACATCAACAACGTTCTGTGCATCATATTCCTGTGGTTTTTCACCATCTTACTTGATGTATTCTAGTAATCCATTTTCATCCAATACCACCTCGATGTGATCCTTCCATGTAGCAAAATTAGAGGTTCCTTCCAAGGCATACTCTAGCTTGGTCCACTGAGGGAAATATTCTCAACTCTGAAGAAATCTTGTTGCACTGAGCTCCAAATTTGAGCCTCTTGAGAAACAACTTCAAAATTCCTATTCTAATGTAAAATCATCTCTAATACAATGTATAAATTACGATGTAGATTTGCAATTTATCATGAAATTTTAACCAAGATAACAAGACACAAACCTACTCTACTACTCTGCGGAAAGTAATTCACAAGCTAGAACAAAAAGTTTAGACATGCAATAAGAAATCACACACATGCAACAACTATTTTTCCTAGGTATAGGAAACTACTAAAAACCCCAATGTCTACTTGCATTAAATCAGAAGAATAGAGATGTATTACAATTTATTTGCTCAACTAAGCACAAACTACAAGTGAATAACCTATCTCTCTGCTCACTGAAAGGCACTGATCTAGACTTAGTCAAATTTTGCCTCTTCTTGAGCTCCTATTGTTGATAAATCTAGGGCATCAATAGATAGTTGATTTATCTACTTATCATAATTTCATGTGATAGTATTTTTACTTCTTTACTATGATCTACTCTTCTTGAGTTATTATTGTGTTATTTTCATCAATACAATTACCAAATCATTAAAAATAAAGAGACAAGAGACACAGTATACAGGCTTGTCATCTAGGGCAAAAACCTCTCACTCTTTGAGAGGAAAAACCAAACTAAATTTTTCTTATATAATCGTCAATTGATGAATACTAAGACCATGACAACGACCCTTGACACTAGTGTCCTCCCAAGGCCAAGTCACTAGCCTCCTCTCCAACACTGCTCTTCCTCCTCCTCTTCTCAGCTTCCTTTAGAATTTCAACCTCTCCTTGACATTCTGCAACTCCTTCTTCTTGATAGCGTAAACCCTAGATCATACTTACCACTTGAATAGACTCCTCCTTGAAGGATATTCCTTCCTCTTACTCGGCTTTCTATAGTGAATATTTCCACCCAAACAAGAGCACTTTAATGTGATTGTAATCCTTTGACCTCCTCTTAACACCTTCAGATCTGCTACCTTTGCATGTGAGAGGGTAAAATAGCCCAAAATAGTGCACAACAAACTTTGTTATCCTTCCTTCTTTCTTCATTGATGTAAAGGCTTCTTCTAGTATTTTTCTCACACTTCTTTGTAGACTTCCTTCATCTAATTCCTCGTTTCTAAATGAGGCCAGGTATGGGTATATATAGTCGTTGGTCCATGTTGATTAGGCTAACATGATCCCTAGAGCAGGTTGACTTCATTTTCTAGAATTATTCCTTCGTTGTAGGGTGACTTGTGAGGGCTAGTGACAAGGTCTTGGATGGTTTCTTACAAAAGTAAATATGATTGTTTACAATGTGTAACATGCCTTCATTACACGACAATGACACTTTAGACTTTTATGACTAGCTGACAATATCCCTAAGGGCTCTCAATGGGAGCCTATACTAAAAATAAGATCTCTTTCTCATTAAACCCATGATGCAAGCATTACAATAATTTTATCTTTCTTTTTTAAATCTCTTACATAAAATCACAATTACATGTCATTATGAAGACCAAACCTAGTTACACTTTTCAACACCTATTTCCTTGCACAGTTCCTTGAGGAATTAGGGCACTATTATTTAGAAAATTCCTCAAATTTAGTGCACAATTCCTTTAGATTGATCATATGAATGCATGCAACACCTGTACACTCAAGACTAGTCTACAATTGATATTACACTACCTTGGAATCTCCACCAAGCCTAGGGAACTTGAATTGTCTGCATGCACTAGCTATTTTGGGATGATTGATCAGTTAACCAGCTGATCACTGAGTTTTACTGAAGTACCACTGCTTAACTGACCTTCCACTAGTTCCTCTAAAAGTTAGAACTAGTTTAATTGAAAACAACATGAGATAATTGACCTTGATTGCTACAAATTAGCAATCACACATGTTGAACTGAACCCTAACTCCTCAAAGTCAAATTTACTGAGTAAACTGGGTGACACAAGCTATGTCACACAAGTTAACATCATCCAAGTTGTATGCTGATGTGTAAATTCAATTTTTCTCAATTTAATTAAGGCAAAATCAAATTGAGAATCTCTTATTGCATTTTTCAACATAATGAATTGTGAATTCTTAAGTATGTTCTTTTCTCCCATTAATTACATGAATTATATTATAAATGCTTGAGAGGCCTTTGAATATTCTAAGATAATAAATGATCATATTAAATAGCAAATATATAATCATGTCATGAATTTTAACAACCAAACTCATAACATTATAAATGAAATAAATTAATAATGAATAAACCTATTCGATACTATTAATGAAATGGTATATGTGAATCTGGAAAAAAGAGAGATAATTTGACCTCCTTAGGTTTCCTTAATATTTATTCCTTGCTATTCAATGTTAACATTCAACAATTAATTTGTAATTAATCTTACTAATAAGATCGTAATGTGACTACAATTAATATCCATAACTTATAACCTAATGTTGTGTTTTCTTATAGAGCCAATAGTAAAGGAAAATCTAAAAAAGGAACGACATTCTAATAATTGTTGAAGGAAAATATAATAAATAAAATGGCATTATATAGAGTGTGGACTTCAAAAACATGAAGTACTAGAACTAAATGCAATGAAATACTTAACACATGAATTATATATATATATATAATTTAGTTCATACTTGAATAAATATTTTACTATCAGAAACTTAAAAAACACCACATTGTTTTTTGTGAATCAATACTATATATATATATATATATATATATATATATATATATATATATATGATTTTACCATTTAAACACTAAAGGAAAATACTTTTATTCAAAGTGGTGGTTAACTACTACAAAGTAGGGAGGAAGTGCATATTCACTTTAGCAAGGCTTATGTAGGAGGTAGTACAAATTTATGGAGTGGAAATCTACATGCCACCCACCAGAGAATGTTTGGCCATTGGCACATGTCACTCTAGGTGGAATCCCTTGCTAACAATAAACCTACTAAAAATAGATATGTTTTCAAATGATAGGGAATATTTAGTAATGAATGAAAAGTGGTCATATGTTTGCTTAATAATGTATGAGAGAGGGCCTAATGATTTCCACAATGTATGTCCTTATAAACTACTTAGTGCAATGTACCCCAAAAGGAAGATAGAGACAAAGAAAAGATAGGAGAGGGAGGGCAAAATAGAGGGAAGAAAATAGAGAGAGAGAGAGAGTGTGTGTGTGTGTACCTCACTTTCTCTCTCTCTATTCCTCTCTCTCACATTCTCACTCTTTCTTCCCTCTCTCCCACTCTTCCTCTCATCCATGCTCGACCACTCTCTCCCACTCTCTCTCTCTCTCTCTCTTCCCCACCATCCCTCCCCCTCTTCCCCTATTCACCTCTCTCTCTTCCACCTCTCTGACACCTCTACCCTTCTATCCCCATTTCTCCCTATCCCCTTCCCTCTCTTTCTCTCTCTCTCTCTCTCACCCCCTCTCCCTATCCATCTTACTCTATATCCTTCCCTCACCCTCTTTCCTTTCTCCCTCTTCTCTCCCCCAATTTATAAACCTTCCAGCCTCTCCCTCTCCCTTTTTCACTCTCCCTCTATCCCTCCCTCCCTCACTAACAACCACTTTCTCTCTCTCTCTTTCCCCTACATTATCTCTCACTTTACCTCTTACTACATATTCCCATATATCTCTCTTCACTCTATCTCCGATCACCAACACTCCCTCCCTCCCTCTTGCTTTCTATCTTGCAAGTTCACTCAATCCCTCCTTGTCTCTTCCTCTCTCTCCCTCACTCTTGCTTTCTATCTTGCATGCTCACTCAATCCCTCCCCCTCTCTTCCTCTCTCTCCCTTCCTCTTGCTTTCTATCTTACATGTTCACTCAATCCCTAGCCATGTCTTCCTCTCTCCCCCTCTCTGCCCCTCTCCCCCACTCTCCCTCTCTTTCCCTTCCTCACTACCCCATCTTAACTTTCTCACTCCCTCCCTCTCTCTCTACTTGCTCACTCTATAGTTCTCACTCATTCACTCTCTCTTTATCCATCCACCCTTATCTACTTCACATACCATCTCTCCCCTTTCTCTCCACCTTCCTTCATCTCCCTCCCTCCCTCTTATATATTATGGCCATAAGTTTTAAGGAATGCAGAAACACGCTTTTAGGAATGAATACATGTTTTTAAAAGTGTGAATACTTTTGAAAAAGCACACACATTCTTGAAAGCACGTGTGTGCTTTAGAAAACATGCATTTGGTGTTCTTGAAAGCATATGTGAAAATTTGAAAATGTTGTCACTTTCTTGCATGTGTGTGCATGCATGCTTTTGAAAATGCTTGTGTTTTCTAAAAAAACCCAAATTGGTAAGCATGCATGGTAGTTCAGGGAGCATCAAGGCCATAGGATTAGGAACGTGTCAATGTTTTTAAGATTGGCACTCATCAATGGGTGGGTGTATTCATGATGGTCCTCCTACCACTTACAAATTCCCATAACAAAAATAGATAACACATTGAAGTATTACATGTCTACATAATAATTGTCATAAGACCATGCCCAAAAACTAATTTTACATGCATTTGGTGATTTCGTTTTATGTAAAAGAAAGTAGAAAACCTAATTTAACATGCAAGATGAAAAAAAAGTGATATCATAGGCTAACGCTTCATAATATAAAATTATTTTCCCATAAACTCTATTTTATCACTCCCTCTTATTAAAGTCATATCACTCTCATGCTCTTCAAAACCATTTTCGACTATTATATAATATATTGCAACTTTAATATTTACAAAGCTTGCAACTTTAATATTGACAAAGTTTGTTTTCCTTATGACAAGCCTGAGTTGTAGAAATATATTTCCAAAATATACATGTCTATTCATTTATTGGGCACTAAAATCTCCACTAGTCCTTGTGTCCTCCGAGCCTTGATTGGACTGGAAAATAAAGGTGTGAGATATGAAAACCAGGAACAGAATTTCGCCTCCAAGACAAAGCTGCTGCTGCAGATGAATCCTGTTCGAAAGAAGGTTCCCGTCCTCATCCACAACATTAAGCCCGTTTGTAAGTCTCTCATTGTTCTCCAATATATCAATGAGGTCAGGTTGGGCTCTAATTGTCTCACGCCCTCCAACACATATGACCGAGCCCTTAGAATATTCGGGGCGGACATTGCAGACAAGAAGGTAACCATTAATATCCACATTCAGAATCATCTCATTGATTTTTTATAACTAGTTTTACTTGTATGATGTTCTAATGCATATCAAATGATCGGGTTGTTTCCATTTTTGGAAGATGAAATTTATGCCATTTTCAAAACCACGGGAGAAGTTGAAGAACAGGGAAAACGTTGTGCAATAGAATACCAAGGGGCGCTCAAGGGGCTGTCAGCAGCGAGAAGAGTACTCAGGGTTCTTGAATATTGCATTCGTTTCCGATTCTTGTTGGTTCCATGCAATGGAAAAGTTGCGAGAATGCAAGCTAGCACGCGAGACTGAGTCTCCAAGGGTCCAAAAGTGGATGAAGAAATGGACGGAGAGAGTGTACAAAATCTTCGAGGACCCTCATAAATTCCTGGAACTTGCCAATCTAATTAGGAAGAGATTTGTCTCGGAGTAACTTTGAAATCATAATATCATAATTTTGTTACAACGCCTATTGGGTTTAGTAATGTTAAGTTTTATAATTGTAATGGTAACGTTTATATTGTAACATAATTAATTTGAGTAATTGACAATGATAATTATTAATAATAATATATATTAATCACAAAAGTTTAATATTTGATTTTAATTTTAAATTTATAATATTGAGATTTTTAATTTATGGTTAAGTTTAATATTTGGGTTGATAATATTTGGTTTACTATTAGAATTTATAATATTCAATTTAATATTAAGATTTATAAAGTTTGGTTTATAATGTTGAGTTTCTAATTTGGGGTTTTATATTGGGTTTATAACATTGAATTAAAAAATAATAATTATTAATGTTAAAACCAAACCAACTTCATTAATAATTATTAATTAACTATTTCTTTAATATTAAAGTTTAATATTGGGTTTTATAATCTTAAGGATTATAATATTAATTTTAAGTTTATATTGTGGCGTTCTAAATGGTTAGGTTTTATTCTTTTTGGTTTAATATTAGAGTTTATTAATGTGATGTTGGAATGGTACTGAATTTTATTCAACATTGCAGTGTGATAAACATTATCATAAAGATTTTTAATATTAATGTCTTTCGGTTTATAATATTAATACTTTGAGTTTATTAATCGATTAGGTTTATAATAATAATTTCGTAGGTTATATATATATATATATATATATATATATATATATATATTATTTTACTATCTATATAGTTAATATTATCAATATAACCCAATTATAATGACATTAAAAATATTCACAACTATATTAACATATATGTAATAATTATTTACCATAATATAATGGTGATAGATAAATCATTATTATTACTAATATATAAACGCTCTTATTATATTATATGTTAATTATAGTGTAGTTTGAATATAACTATTGATATATCAATATAATATTATATAATAACATAATACTATATTAATATATAATATAATAATAATATAATAATCACAAATATATAAATATACAATAATATAGTTAATGAGATTGTTTTTCGAAATAATCACATTATTGATATTTGGTCAACATTTTATACCAACTAATGTGGTTTATCCTCAGGACAAAGGTTGTAACGCCCTGCATTCTTGGGCATGGGCGCGCGCTCCCTCCATCATGGAAAATCAACTAAGTATGCGTGCGAAGGTCCGTCGTCATGTGTGTGCGCGCGAGTATTGGAGAGTTTGCGAAGTATATATATGATGGGCGGGCAGCACATATGAACGCACCCACACTTGGGCGAGCCGACGTTGGAGGCAAGCATACGTGGGCGTTCATGTTAACAATTGGAAGGTCGGCTTGGAGTTAGATGGCGACCTTGGCAGCGTATATATTACAATGGACTGCGGTGCATTTCAACCATCGAACAACCAACGCTCTTCGCTCTTCATCGCACAAGGTGTGCGCACAAGTGTGGAGGCACAAGTTATACACTACCGCAGCTTGGGTATGAGCTCGCCAAGCCGGGCATAGATATTGGGTGTGCGCGGTGGTGTGGAGTGGTGCGCACGGGCGCCCACCGCACAAAGGTTACGCAGATTTGGGTTGTGGTTCGGGTAAGGGCCGTGCACGGGTGTGCCCACCCGCCCAACGCCGAACAGTGTAAACGTGATATTGTATATTGTATTTTGGTGGAGTCTTGGCAGACCGTCGTGCGCTCTAGCACGGGCGGGCGCCCTCCGTTTATGGAACGCCGGTTGAGCGCGGCTCCCAGTCATGTAAAATTCGCATGTATAATAAAAGATAGTTTATTATTATTATTGCCGAGTTGATTTATTATTGTTATATTGTTAATGGTTTTCGCACATTAATAATATGAATTCATGCTTATTATGAATTGTTAAGGCGTAGTTCATAAAGTTAACTAACGGTGAACAAGTTATTAACTTAGGGGGTGCCGCACCCGCTCAATTAAACGAAAAAAGAATTGGGGGCGTGACAAAGGTTGTGCTAGATCTAAAAATCTAAAATCTAAAATAATATAGTTGTTATTATTTATATAATTATTGATAATGAGAAATAGTTACAAGATATATTTATGTGTATATGAACCACATTTACTAATGTGCTTGTAAATGTCGGTAATATATACCTATCTAAATATATCAACCAGATTAGTAATGTGGTTGTGTTAGTTATAACTAATTTTACTTATATTATATTCTAATACATCTCAAATGGTATTATACTCTAATGCATCTCAAATAATGTGGTTGTTTTCCGCTTTTGGAAAATGAAATTTATGCCATTTTCAATTTATGCCATTTTCAAAGCCACTGGAGAAGTTCAAGAATAAGGAAAACATTGTGCAATAAAATAGCACGGGCCGCTCAGGGAGCTGTCAGTAGCTGGAAGAGTACTTAGGGTCCTAAATATTGCGTTCATTTCCGATTCTTGTTGGTTCCCTGGAATAGAAAAGCTGCGAAAACGCAATTTAGCACGGGAGACTGAGTTTCTGAGGGTCCAAAAGTGGATGCAGGCATGGATGGAGAGAGAGAGAGTGCAAAATCATCGAGGATCCTCATAAATTCCTGGAGCTTTCCAATCTAATTAGGAAGAAATTTGTCTAAGAGTGACTGTGAAACCATAAATTTGTTGCAACGACCATCCTTGACCCGACCCTTGTAGGTTCAGGTCATCGGAGGCCAAGTGGCTTTCCACAACATCGCTATATAATATAGGTTTGTACAGACAAGCGCCCCGTTATTGTTGAAAACTAGATGCCAGATTTAGACGAAAGGCGTCTCCCAATTGGAATTTGAGTACCATATTATACGGTTTATTTTGTCTTTTAACTCTCTCAGTGATAGCTACTATCTAGATGGAGAGAATATTCTTTGTCATGCTTCATAGATCCAGTGTTCAAATTACCATGTTATCTTCCTTATCATTACTAATCCGTGTTCAATTTTACTTTGTAATCTTCTTTACAATTATTAATTCGTTGTAATTAGATCCAGAGTGGTTGCTAAATTCTTAGTCATGCTTTATAGATCCAGTGTTCAAATTACCTTGTTATCTTCTTTACCATTACTAATCTGTGTTCAATTTTACTTTGTAATCTTCTTTACAATTACTAATTCGTTGTAATTAGATCCAGAATGGTTGCGAAAGGGTTACTGACGGTGAAGAATTTTGCGGAAGAGTTGTCAATGGTTAAGATTTTTGAATGCCACGTATCACCCACTACCTCGTTGTTAGAATAATCACGCCATCTGTCTCTGTTCACATGATGGCCGGCGGCGAGAATTCAGCGAAGAGTAGGCAGAAGTCGGTTAGACAATAAATTACAGTCGGTGAATCTACAGCTGTCACTTGTATAAATAGTATTAGATTGAATACAATGAACAAGCTCTCTTCGAACTCTCCTTGGTGAGTTTCAACATGGTATCAGACCCATGTGAGTTCAGTGGTGTCAAGTCTAATTGGTACTCGTATTGCATTGAGTATTATGAGGAATTATGAAAATAATCTAAAGGGTTGATGACATGCATTATTTATTTGACAAAGATAAGATTGATTATATTGTTAGTTTTTTAGTCAAAACTTATAGTCGAAGATCCAACATCAAAGGGAATATGAAAATGAGTTAATCGAAGATCCAACATCAAAAAAAATATGAAAATGAGTTATGGTTGTTATTCTGTGACGTCATTAAAATCATTCATTTCGTTTCATACCTTGGAGTTGCATCTGGTGGAAGAAGGATGTAATATGTAGTCTAACTAAGAGAAGGATGTAATATGTAGTTTAACTTAGAGAAAGAAATAATATGTAGTCCTCACACCTGGGAGCTGCAGCTGCAGCTCATGGAAAAAGGCAACTAGACAAAAGCTTTATAATTATATAAATTAATTCACTAAATATTTATATCAATTAAAAAAAAATTAATAGTTATTAAAATTAATTTAAAATTATATTTTTATTATATATTTATATATATGAAAAACATATATAAAATAATATATGGATATTTAATTGGAAATTTTTAAATTGTACATAGTTTTTTATAATACATAAACTAATATCATGATTAAGTAATATTATATGTTAAAAAAATTAATTAATATTTATATTATATTTTTTTAATTAATTAATTTAACAATTTTTAAGAAAAATTATTAAATTTTTACAATACACTTATTGATAATTAAATTAAATTAAAAATATGAATTATTTTAACATGCAGCTATTTTACCGAAGCTGGGCGCCCTCCACTTATCCATTCTGCTAGAGTCTCCTGCACCGTTCATTCTCTTCTGTATTTCTACATATCGGTCTCTTGTGAGACTCAGACAAATAGCTTAACGGGCTACAACTTATAGCAGTGGCATGCTTGGGCGTCGAAGGCTAAGAATCTGTACAGTCTTGGCTCTTCAACTCGCAGCCAATTGTCTTCTTGATGACCACTTTTGCAGAGTGCTACCGGTTCAGCTATCCATATCTGTTATGATGTGCATGTGACCTTTCGTACTGCCGCGCAGCAGCGCTTTATGTGATGAAAAAATGGTTTAATATTGGTAGTTGTGTCTGGAAGTACGACTGTACGATCATATTGTTCATATGATAGCATGCTGATATTCCCAATGATGTGATGCTAAATTTATTATTTATAATTAATGATAAAATTTAAAATGATATTTTTGAATTTAAATTGAAAGATATATACTTATTAGTTTTGTTATAATGAATTATGTTTTTTCTTAAATGAAAAGTTGAAAATATATCTATATTTTATTTTATAATATTGTAGTTTTGTTATAATGAATTATGTTTTTTCTTAAATGAAAAGTTGAAAATATATCTATATTTTATTTTATAATATTGTAATTCAACTTGAGATTTTTTTGGATGAGGTTGATAATTCTATTAAAACATTGCAAAAGAAATGAAAATATGTTATTTATATGTTATTTTTATTATAGGTAGTTAGAAATATGAAAAATATGTTATTTATATGTTATTTTTATTATAGGTAATTAGAAATATGACCATTTAGCAGGGTTAAATTAATGGTTTATAATTTAGGTTGTGATGTTTAGATTTAGAGTTTCCCATGATCTATGAAGACATAATAAATTAAAGGAAATTACATACCAAGAATATCAAACATGTTATTTTTAGTGAAAATATTAGTTCTTTGTTTTATCTCTCAAATTAGGCAAAATTGCTTGAAAAAGTGGGATGTTAGATGACAATCCCTCATACATAATTTGATCATTAAAATGGTTTTGGATTGCATTATATTTTCCCAAGTTTGTTTAAGAGTTCCACCAATTTCAAAAATATTATTCAAAGATCAATATTACAAAAAATACATTTTGATTGGAGGCTTTCGATGAAAAAAAAAAAAGTTACGGGGATTTTTAAAATATTTGCAAAGTATTGCGGTTATGATGTCAATATAGTTAGAAACAAAAAAAAGTGAAAGAATATATGATAGAGAAAAATGTATGTAGAGAATGATCATTTAAAAGAAAAAAGAAGTAATTACAATTTTCATTGTTATAAGATTTTATAATTGAACAATTTTCGTTTCTAATTTTAATATATAAGTTCATATTTAATTTTAGTAAAAACATACAAGTTAGAATTTTTTATTAAGTTTAATATAGTTTTTAATCCCAAACATAATTATTGAATAGTTTTTATGTCAAACAAAGAAAAATTATCCATTATATTTATTATGAACACCAAACATGGTGGATTTTTAAGAGAGATATTCAATTCTTAGTTATGTGGTTTGTTTCCTTTCTCTATTATACCAATGAAAATGCCATGAATTGCATTTTAAATGATTTATAGACTTCCCAAAATGTTAAAATAATAATCCTATTAAATACAAAAAAACCATGTCAAGAATTTTAACACAAACTCGAAGCATGATAAATGCAACAAAATAATAGTCAATCAATATGTTTAATACTATTAGCGATATAGAATATGTGAAAACTAAAAAAATTTGGCCTTCTCAAGTTTGCTCAACGCTGGTTGTTTTTTAATAAAAATTAACATTCAACTATTCATTTGTAATTAATTTTACTAATAAAATCTAAATTACATCAATAACATGTAACTAATTATTTTATTGGTTATTTACAAATTCTAGAGCGAAGATAAACCTAACAAAGGAAATCATATTCATTAGGCAAAAATAGCAAAGAAAATTGCATTATGGAAAAAGTGGAATTAAAAAACATGAGGTTTGTAAACTAAATACAATGAGTTATCATGTCGACCAAAATCAACCATACTCATAACACAAATTCTAAAAGATATATATATAGAGTAAAGTTTTAGTTAAGTAACATAAAAACATTGCATACCTAACATGGTGGTAAGATATTTATTTAGATATGAGTAATATATATATATGACTTAACAAAATAGTTATGATATAAATCTTTAAAAATAAAAAACTATTTTATATTTTATAATAAAAATATTATAATTGTCGTAAGAATTTTATAAATATAATAGATATTGATAAATAATATATATAATAATTTTATATATTTTATATAATATTGATATTTATGAAATAAATCAACTAATATAATTTTTTAAAAATAAAGAACTATTTTATATTTTATAATAAAAGTATTATAATTGTCATATGTATTTTATAAATATAATAGATATGGATAAATAATTTTATATATTTTATATAATATTGATATTTATGAAATAAATCAAATTTTAGTTAAGGATAACTATTATTATTATGAATTTATATTACATATAATTAACTATAAATTTAGAAAATAATTATACTTATTTTATAAAAATTAATAATTTTATACACAGGAATATATATAATTATAATAAAGATATATTATAGTTTTACATTATAATTTTACATTAATATAGTTATATATTATATATCTTGTATATCACTATTATTTGTATATAATTGGTTGATTTGTTAAAAAGGTGAATACAAACTTTTCTAGTGATTTGAGTTTTCTTCATTATTATATAATTGGTAGATTAGTTAAAAGTGTGGTTATAATTCTTTTCCTTGGTTTGGGTTTTGTTTCAGTTATAGGATTGATTGGTAAGTTCACCAACCTTTAACCCAGTTAGAGGTCTATGTTAGAATCAACCTTTAACAATTAGATTAATCATGAGCCCATTAGTACCTGATATTGTGGAAATGGTTATTTTTGCTTTTCTTTTCTAAGCAAGGAGGACAAGGATATGATCTACATATTTAGGCCCTATTTCATGGCCTTGAGGGGAATGTTTCTCACCCATTGGACTCTGGATTTTGATCCTACCATGGAAATCTCTTATGTTATTATTTAGATTATGTTGTCATATATTCGCCTTCTTTGCTATGATGATGGTATTCTCAAAGCCATAGGTTACAAATTGCACTAATACATTACTAATTATCAAGGAAATGACAATCACCTCTCCTGTGATAATATTTTGTTGAAATAGATTTTGAAGGATCTAGGAGGCAATTTAGCTTGAATTTGAGGGTTAGTCCTATATTCAAGCTCTATATTATGAGCACATTATTTTTAAATGTGATTTTCCCCATAATGATGGGTGCTTTGCAAAAACAATTCCAAAGGATCTAGAACCTCAATCTCCTTCTATCCCTCCACCATATTCTCAAAGTAATGATGAGGAAGAGCATTCAAACCAATTTCAAGGAAGCACAAGAACAATCCATTTAAGAATCATCATTCTAGTAGGCCTAAATCTCAACAACGCCCCCCCTCTAGTAAGAGATATGAAACTTTGAAGTCCTCAAAGGAAGAAATCATAGTTGAAATACATCAGTCAGATCCATATCAATTTCCTTCCAATAAAATCAATTTGCCTATTACGAAAGAGAATATTTCTAACGATGTTGATGTTGGACATGTTATCTCATGGTGTTGGCATTGATATCAACCTAGTAGTGGTGGTCCTTATTATCTTGTTGGTTTACAAAGGTGTTCGGAAAACTAGGCTTTATGATGGTGTCTTGTCAACCTACTATATCAACCTAAGGTGTTTTTTAAAAAGTTAGCTGAGGAGTTGATTGTGGTGGCATTGATGACAAAGTTGGAGGCTTTGACATGCTAATCAGTTGAACATGATTGGATGCCATGACACAATGATAAAACACTTGATGACATGATTGATGAGGTGTTTCTGATGTTTACAGATGCTCTAAAGCTTTTGGAGAAGCATTGAACACCACTGGAAAAATTCTTAGCAAAGAGGAGGTGATTTGCATGAGTTATGCTATCTTCTATGGGAAATAGTTATACTCCAAGCAACTATGTTGCTATAATTATCGGAATGCCCATATTATCCTAACAAAGGTCGTCTCTGGGAAGAAGCTATGCTCCAAGCGAATATACCTTTACAAGGGAAATTTTGATTTACACACGCACATCAAATAACATATGTATTTACCAAGGTATTTTTGAGTGGTTTATTATAGTTTGGGATCGACTTGAGTTGCTATACATTCTAGAAGGTAATCAAATCAAAGATAATGAGGATTAGGCTTCCTATTGATTGCATATTTCTTCATTGATATAATTTTGGAGTGTGAAGCAGAAAGGGCTGGATTGAGAGAGAATGCTAGCTACGGATTTGCAGAGTTAGGGTGCAAATCAAAGATCAGACTTGGAGAATATTTAAGAGGATGATGGAGCTACAATAGATATAAATGTCTAACGTATTTGTGTTGCATATTGTGCTCCTAGTTTTTTTTGATATGGAGAGGAGAGATTTTGTTATAGTTGTTGCAATATATGTTTCTTATCAGATTTTATATTATTGATGTAGATGTGTTGTGAGTGTTTTATTGGATAAATTTTTGTTGTAACTTCAATGATTGAGTTTTGTATGGTTGCTTGAGTTTTTTATGGTTGAGTGTGAGGATCGTATTGTTATAGTGTGTTGTTGTATGGTTTGAGTTTTATGAGTAGAGATAGTTTGTATGAGCCAATCTATTGATTGTGATTGAGATTGTGTGACTGGTTGTTGTGTTGCATTTTGTATTCATTTTTTGCTTCATATTGTGTTGATATTGATGTGTAGATTGATATTGGGAGTCGAGAATGAAAATGGATGAAATGAGCCTCACAAGTATTTGATTGCAGATATTGTGGATCCAGTGTGAAATATTATGAAACGTGGTCCATAGAGGAGCTTAAAGGTTGTGGACTTTAGTATGGCGGGTGGTGGCTTTCCAAGCAAGTGGTGTCTTACATATTTCGGGTGTAGCGACATCCTTCAGGTAGAGGCCTGAGAAATTTGGAGTGGTAGTTTAGATAGTCCAGTTGTGATTCAGTGAGACTTATTGGGAGTGGTGGCTTCCAGTAGGTGGTGGCCTGCAAAGTCGAGGGAGTGGTGGCTTCCTCCAGGTGGTGGCCTGTAATGTTCACACATGTAATTTCCTAGAGTGAGTAGCATCTCACATGAATGGAAAATTGTGGCTTGCACACTAGTGGTAGTTAGTGCATATGTAAAAGAAGAATTTTGATAATAATAGAAGAAGAATGAAGCAAAACATTCGTCAGTGGTTTTCTCCTTTATGGTTTCCACCTTATATCCTAGTGCCTTTATGTGTGCATGTTGTATTGAATACTTTGTTTTTCATGATTACTTTCTATGATGGTTATGTGATTTGATATGTTTCTTATAGTTCATAGTTGTGTATAGATCTTCTTATGCGTTATGTTGTTAACGAGTGCATGAATTAGGGTTTGAAATAAGAAAGGGAAAAATTGGTTGTTGAAAATAATACTGAGAGGGGGGGTGAATCAGTATTATCTAATTCTTTTAATAAATCTTCCTTATTTGTTCTTTGAATTATTTTTGCATGTCAGTACCATAAAATAATGAGCATGAACAAGGAAAAACAGATAGTCACACCAAAGAACACAAGATGTAAGGTGGAAACCCAATGTGGGTGAAAACCACCTGCTGCAATATGTCTCTATCTTCTTTCAAATTAGAAACTTCTTTTACAATGGTTTTGTACTGGTGCAGTCCTTTACCAGTACGCAGGCTGCAACCTGCAGAGAGCTACAACTCTCTCTCTCTCATTTTCCAGTCTCTCCTGGAAGGGAGCTACAACCCCCTACTTCTTTTCATAAAGCATCAAATGATCATCAAGTACATAAAAGTTACAGTCCACTACAGTTATCAGATCAGCAATAACAGAACTAACCCAGAACACCTTATCAACAGAAAAATTCAATCAACAGAACATCTTAAGACAGATAAGCAGTTTTCTCTTCTGTGGCCTGCGTCGCTACGCAGTTCACCTTCTGCTTTCCTGCGTATACCCGCAGAAATCCTTCTGCCGCACTGCGTGCCCACGCACTGTTCCTTCAACCGCACTGCGTACTATTACTGCAGGTACGCACCCAAAGACATTATCGCGTCGCGTACTGTTACTGCAGGTACGCACCCAGAAATACTATTGTGCCGCGTACTTTTACTATGCGTACGCACCTGAACCTTAGTCGCTCTGCGTACCCACGCAGCTCTCCTTCTTCTGCTCTGCGTACCCACGCAGCTCTCCTTCTTCTGCTCTGCGTACCCACGCAGGTCTCCTGTTTCTGCTCTGCGTACCCACGCAGATCTCTTGTTTCTGCTCTGCGTACCCACGCAGCTCTTCTGTTAAACACCTGCGTACTTCTGATTAGGGCCGAATAGGCAGTTCACCAGAGTGGCACAGTTGCTCAGATCTGATCATGCGCTCGAGAGATCACCCTTCACAGATTTGCCTTCAACTTCTCTTTCATATAGATCAAGCTTTTAAGACTATAACCCAATATTTCAGATCTAAAGATATTCAATTGCAAAAGATGCTTAGCCAAGTGATCTCCTTTGCTTTATATAGGCAAGATCCTCCTAAAATCATGGAACAATACCACGAGCCAAAACCGTAATAACACAAATACCGTCGGCTAAATACCAAGAGTAAAACATAAGAAACCCCACGTGTGCTTTTCTCTGCCTTGAAATGTGTGCACTGGGGGTACGCACCTCCTGAACGACTGGCCTGCGTATCTGGATGCGGTTCCTGCATGGTGTACCTACGGGTACGCACCTTCTGAACTGATTTCCTGCGTACTTCTTAATTTTCATCATATTGAGAGCCTTGCCACGGGAGTTGCCATCAAGTACAACATCTGTAACATATAGCCATACCGGAAACATAATGCCAACAATCTCCCCCTTTGGACTTGATGGCAACCTCACAATCTTCAGCTTCATTCTCCCCCTTTGACATCAAGGGCAAAGGGGTATGCTCCCCCTAAGAACATGCTCCCCCTGAATATGAACCAGATCTGCAACAAAGAACCATAATCCACCATGAAAGAGATAGAGACATATTGCAGCTATTTCCAAGATCTCCTTCCGACCATCCTCCATAATGCCAACAATGCATTATATGCTCCCCCTGAACCTGTACCATCAATCAGAAAAGGTTCAACAATAGGATGATGCATCAACAACCCCCAGCTTTTGCCTGAGGTATTCAAAAGTGTCCCTGGGCAATGGTTTGGTGAGAATATCAGCAACTTGTTCCTTAGAAGGAACATACTCCAACTTGACCTTCTGTTCAAGTACTTGTTCCCGGAGAAAATGGTACTTGATTGGTATGTGCTTGGTTTTTGAATGCATAACAGGATTCTTTGAGATGCTGATTGCACTTGTGTTATCACATAAGATGGGGATTGGTGGTGTACAAGTGATTTGAAAATCCTGCAAAGTCTGCATCATCCAAAGGAGTTGGGTGCAACAAGATGCAGCAGCGACATATTCCGCTTCAGCTGTAGACAAGGCAATCGAACTCTGTTTCTTGCTGAACCAGGATACCAGTCTGGAACCCATAAAGAACGCACCACCACTTGTGCTTTTCCTGTCATCCACGCTTCCGGCCCAATCTGCATCTGTATAAGCATGAAGTGTAAGATCTGTATCTCTAGGATACCATAAGCCATAATTTTGAGTCCCTTGAAGATATTTGAAAATTCTTTTCATTGCCTGAAGATGAGTCTCCTTCGGATTTGCCTGAAATCTTCCAACTATTCCAACTGCATGCATGATGTCCGGTCGGGTACCTGTCAAATAAAGTAAACTTCCAATCATAGATCTGTAGGTTGGTTGATGTACTGCTGCAGATTCATCATTTGCACTGAGGCTACATCCTGTGACCATGGGTGTACATATTGGTTTTGCATCTTCCATACCATATTTCTTCAAAATCTGTTTGAGATACTTGGTTTGAGATAAAAAGATTCCTCCTTTTTGTTGGATTTGCAAACCAAGGAAATATGTCAGTTCTCCTAGCAAGGACATTTCAAATTCTTTCTGCATGACCGAGGCAAAGTTTTGACTCATAGCTTCTTCATTGCTCCCAAAAATAATGTCATCTACATATACAACAAGTATTAGCAATTTGTCATTTTCAATTTTTATATAAAGATTGCTATCTGCTGATCCTTTTGAAAAGCCTTGTTGATGAAGATATTTGTCCAAACGGTAGTACCAAGCCCTTGGAGCTTGTTTGAGACCATAGAGAGCCTTTTTCAATCTGCATACAAGATTTGGATCATTTCCAAGAATGAACCCATCTGGTTGTTCAATGTACACTTCTTCTTCCAAGTCTCCATTCAGAAAGGCTGATTTCACGTCCATTTGAAATACTTTGAAGTTTTGAAAACTTGAGAGAGCAAGGAACATTCGGATGGCCTCAAGTCTTGCAACAGGAGCAAAGGTTTCTTCAAAGTCTATTCCTTCTTGCTGCGCATACCCTTTACAAACAAGTCTGGCTTTGTTTCTAATTACTTCTCCATTTTCATTCAAATTATTTTTGAAGACCCATTTTGTTCCGATAACATTCTTATCTTTTGGTCTAGGAACCAGCTCCCAAGTGTTGTTCTTTTCGATTTGCTCAAGTTCTTCATCCATTGCTTTCACCCAACATTCATCTTTGCATGCCTCTTTCACATTCTGTGGTTCAGTGGAGGAGAGTAATGCCAAATAGCTTGAGGCTTCTGCAACTGTTCTTCTTGTTTGTACACCTGCTTCTTTCTGCCCCACAATCTGAGATTCTGGATGATTCTTCTGAACATATCTGGATGGGGTTTTTTCTTCTATTCTTGTCTGCTCCTCTGGTTCTTCTTGAGGTTCTTCTTCTTCATCATTCTATCTTTGAGGGTAGCCTTCATCTTCTCCGACGTCTTCATGATGAACTTGCCTAGGAATGTATCCCTTCTCATCAACCACTACATCAATGCTGTCAACAATTCTGCCAAGTCTTTTATTGTAGCATTTGTATGCTTTGCTATGTGGAGAGTAACCAAGAAGAATGCCTTCATCTGCTCTAGGTTCAAGTTTGCCAAGCTGCTCATCAGTATTCTTAATATACCATTTGCTCCCAAAGATTTTGAAGTGCTTTACCGAAGGAGTCTTACCACTCCAGAGATCATGAGGAGTTTGAGTGTTGTTCACCCTGACATTTTTTTTGTTGAGAATAACAACCGCAGCATGTGCAGCTTCACCCCAGAAAGTTGCGGGAGTTCCTGATTCATCAAGCATAGCACGAGCCATTTGTTGGACTGTTCTGTTCATTCTTTCCACAACTCCATTTTGCTGAGGAGTTCTAGCTGTAGAGAATTCTCTTCTTATCCCATGTTCTTCACAGAAATCGAAAAATTCATTTGAGGTAAACTCCCCACCTCTGTCGGATCTAAGGCACTTAATTTTGTGACCTGATTCATTTTCAACCAAAGCTTTGAATTATTTGAATTTTTCGAATGCTTCATCTTTGTGCTTCATAAGTCCTAGCCAGACAAACCTGGAGAAATCGTCAATGAATAATATCAAGTATTCTTCTCCTCTAGGTGTTCTTTTCCTGAATGGACCGCATGTATCTGTATGTACTAGCTCAAGAGGCATGCTAGCTGATCCTTCCTTCTCTGGAAAGTTAGTTCTGGTTTGTTT
The DNA here is from genome assembly GCA_031772625.1 of Pinus tabuliformis. Taxonomy (NCBI): domain Eukaryota; kingdom Viridiplantae; phylum Streptophyta; class Pinopsida; order Pinales; family Pinaceae; genus Pinus; species Pinus tabuliformis. The sequence continues at coordinate 1,747,041,679 of CM062819.1, read as the reverse complement.
TCCAAACTGACATGATTTGCATATGGTGTTGTCAGGAATTTTGATATCTGGAAGATCGCGAACTGCCTGATATTTGCATGCTTTCCTTATTTGTGAAAAGCTTAGATGCCCCAACCTCCGATGCCATAGCCAGTGCTCATCATCCTTGCTCAGATAGCATTGTTGTTGTCCTTCTTCAAATATGTACAGATTATTTGGAGTTCTTTTGCCTTTGATCACTGTTTTACCTGTATCAAGATCACGAACAAGACATCCATTTGATCTGAATATAACCTCGGTTCTTTGATCACACATCTGGCTGACACTTAGAAGATTATGCTTCAATCCATCAACATACAAAACATTTCCAGCCTTGACCTTTTCTTTTAACTGAGCAATGCCCTTTCCTTTTATAGTTGCAGGAGTATCATTTCCAAAAGAGACTTTCTTTCCCTTTTCTAGAGCAGAATAAGACTCAAGTTTTTCTTTATCACCTGTCATATGCTTCGAACATCCACTGTCAATGTACCATAGATTTTCCTGTCCTTCTGCATAAAATGCTATCCCACATCTTTCTGTTTGAGGTTCCTTTATTCTCCTTGTTTTGGTGCTTGAGGCTTGTTCCTTTTTCTGCTGAAACCTGCTGCTGCATTCAGAGTCTTCATGACCAAAGTTATTGCAAATAGAACATTCAGCTTCATTTTCAAGAACCGAAAAGTTGTTATAGGTCCTTTTTGTAATCCCTGTCATACTTCTTTGTTTTTGAGCTTCCCTAGTCATGATCGTTTTATATGCAACACATTGAGCTGCTTTGTGACCAAAGTTATGGCAAGAAAAGTGATGAGCCCCAATTTTGGTACAATTTGGCCTCATTTTTGGCCTATTTTGCTTGCTCAAACCATTCATTTTTATTGTTTATGCACACACTTCTTAGTTTATTCATGTTGTTTGTAGGAGAAAGGATAGGCACTTTATCTACGTAGCTAATGCATTGTGATTCCAGGTTTTGGCATTAAAAGGGAGCAGAAGACAACGAAAAGGTGGCAAGGAGACAACGAGTTGGCATTGCTGACGTAAGGAGAGGTTGTCCACGGTCTTGGGGGACATTCCTCGTGCAACTCACCAAGAACTCCGAGCCCCACTCCATCCTCCCTCCGAGCTTAATACACGGCCAGCTGTTCTACAGGGACAGCAGTTCAAAACTGCTCTACAGGAAACAACATTTATGATCATCCTACAGGATCAGCAGTTAAACTATAGATTGAACAGCCGAGCTCCTAGAATCATGGATACTTATTGGAGCATCATTTTGTATAAGTATAGAGGCCTTAGCCTTGGTTAGGTTGTTGAAACTCTCGTATTACTATTGTAATTTTGGAGCACAGCTCAAGTTTCGTTCTCTTTTGTAAGCCAATTTGGCATGTTATCAGATCATGAATAAAGAAGGCCACTTTTGAGTTAGTTCTGAGTTTTCTCAAGGAGCTATAGCTCTCAGGTTAGGGCCCAACCTGAGAGCCATAGACCTCCTCAGTGTTGTAATGCATTTACAATTAGGTCCAGCACTTGAGTTTGTTTAGTTTCCTATGCAATTCGGATTTCCATCTCGTTAGTTTAATTGTTTTCATTAGCATAGATAGGACTGGTATGATGCTTTGCTTTCAGTATTCAAGTTTGATAGGTTGGTAGAATAAATATCTTGGAGCTCCAACAAAAACAGGTTGTAAAGGTTCACTGCCATCTCACTATTTGGGATTGGGGTGTAGACCATGATCAGCCACCAAAAAGAACAGCAGTCGTTTCATCTCCACGCAAGCTGCCACATGAATGTTTTTATTGAAGATCCATTCATACATTCTCGACATTGATCCATACTGCACTCTCACGCATTAGTTTCATTTCTTGTTTTCCATTTCGGATTTATAGGTCTCATGGCATAATAGGTTAATGAATTTCTTGTTTTGATGCACAGGTCATTTGTTTCATTTACACTGCTCTTTCTCAAGCCACTTCCTTCGTCGTTTTCTCCATCCACCTGCAAGTTCTATTCACCCTCTATCTCACTCACGTGCCCTCCAACTCTCTCATTTCACGTACAGCTCCATCTCCTTCACTCTCGTTGATTCCACCCTTCCAAAACATCAACCCATTGCATGCACCCTTCCTTCGTCTGACTTGCCATCTCCTAAGACATCATTAGGTCCATCTCCATCTCCCTTAGCCTCCCACACCACTCCAACACTCCATCAACTCCTAAAAACCTCCACGGCCAACCATCCTGTAGACGTGCACAGCCATCCTGTAGAAAACAGAGTATCCTGTAGGATCCCCTGCAGCCTTCCTGTAGGAGGCCATTCACTTCGTTGCCGAGCTTCTGAACGTGAGGGACCTCTGTGGATGGGTGCTAAGGATCCTTAGGAACCTCTCCTAGCCTCCCCAACCTGTCCCACACTTTCCTTCCTTCTCCATCCCACCTGCACAATCAACCCTAATTAGGCCAAGTTCACACTCATTCCACACACCTAAAGGAAAAACACAAAAACGTATTTCTCATGATGCAAGTAGCTTAGACCCATGCATTTACACTTGTTAGAGGTAATGACAGCATTCATAAGAGTTGCATCCACATTCTTTGCATTATAGAGGATAGACTAGTTAAATTAGGGTTTCATAGATTTACATGCTTTAAATTGCTTTTGATTCAGTTTGTCAAGTAGAGTAGCCTTCCTTTGAGTTAGCTTTCGTCCATCATTGATAAAGCTTCTTTCGTGAGCCTATAGAAGTTGGCTTAAGCCCTAGCGGACTTGTGCCAGCTGACCAAGTGACAGCTGCGACAAGGGCTAGTACTTGTGCATACAGCACCGTCGCTTCCAAGTTTGTACGAACTACCGGGTTGATAAAATTAAGAGACAGGAAGCCCTAGGAGTTGTAGCATTATTGCTACAATACTGGAGCTCACCATCTTTTTGGCGCCGTTGCCGGGGAAGCGTCAGAGTATTAGTAATTGTTGCTTTTCTTCTACTTTCGTACTCTTACCTTCTGCTAAGTAGTTTGCTTCATTTCCATTCTGCAAAAGTAGCATAGACTTTCTTGCTTTCCTAGACTAATCTTTCCTGCTTTCTTAGATTAGTATTTCCTGCTTTCCTAGATTAATCTTTCCTGCTTTCCTAGATTAATATTTCTTGCTTTCCTAGATTAATATTTCCAATTCCACAAATTTCATTTGAGTAATCTAGTTAGTTGTAGATCACTTTGTTTCAGTTTTGCAGGTACAAGGAAAAAAACAAAAGCACTAAAAACAGAGAAGAGTCCTTTCCCTTTCATGCCTCGTAGGAACCGAGATAGATCAGGCAAATTCCTACCAAACACCCCCACCACATCACTTAGTCACCCTTTACTCTTCGGTGGTGACAGTGATTCAGAGGAAACTATAGGTGAACATCCCAAGACATACCGAAATCCTATAGAAGAAGAAGAGTTAGAGACCACTCCACCTAAAGCTATGGCTGACAATAGAGAGGATGAGAGGATAGAAGGAGCTTTCCCCATCCGAGAGACCAATGGTGAGATGAAAATGAAAAACATTAGCCCCTCTGCTTTGCCTCACTTCCATGGAATGACCACTGAGGATCCTAATACCTTCCTATTTGAGTTTGTTGTCCTCTGTAGGACCTATGACTATACTGAGGATGAACAAAAGCTAAAACTTTTCCCTTCTACTCTCAAGGATGCAGCACTACGCTGGTTCATGGGTTTGCCTGGGAATAGTATCACCACATGGGCTCAGATGCAGCAAGCCTTCAACACCAAGTACCGGGATTATTGTAGGTCCAAGGAAACAAAGGGGGAAATCTTTCGGATGACCATGGGAAACGATGAATCTTTAGAGGACTATGAGGAAAGGTTCCAACTTAGTTACAAGCGGGCCAGGTGCACACTTGACCCTGAATCCCTTAAGTTGGTTCTGCTCTGAGAAGTACCTGAAGATCTCTTAGATACCCTTCACATGTTAGCTGGGGGGGACATTTACCAACTGCCTTATGAGGACATCAAAACTGTGTTTAGAAATCATTCTAGGGCAGCTAGGAAACGAGGTAGAGGAAACCTCCTCTCCACTGGTGTCCCTTTCTCCAAACATGAGTTTACAAACCAATTAGAAGATCTTAAGAGTGAGGTGAGACATACCATCGCCATGCAGCTAGACACATTCAAGATCCAGCAAAAGAAAGAAGAAGCTGAGAGAGCCCTGGCTGTCTTCTGCCCTAGGTGCACAAGAAGACATCCTAAGAACGAATGCCCATTGCATTCGGTTGAAGTGTGTTTTGTTTGTGAGGAGGACCATCCTACAAATCAGTGTCCCACCTTACCTGGGTTTAAAGCCATGTACCAAGGGACTGAAGCCCCCTCTGAACCTCTCTACTTCATCAACCAAAGGAGGCCACAAGGATCTAGACCCTATCAGCAGGGAATGCAAGGGGCACCACAAGCCTATTACAACCCCAACCAATCGATTCCTATGCCTTCCTGGGGTCCCCCTGCTCATCCTTCTTGGTCCATGCCTCCGCCATGGTCTTATCCACCTCAGTATCCTACTCAACCCACTACTCATTCATATCACTCACATGCTCAGTCACAGCCTCAGTGGAGTGCACCTCAGTCGGGGTGGAGGCCCCAGTACAACAATCCTCCCGCCATTCTGCCTCCACCTCCAGTTCAACCACAACCATTACCTCCTGCTCCTCCAAGGCAACCTCAAATGCCTGCTCAACCGAACCCGAACCCCAACAATAGACAGGCTCAGCAGGTATATACTGGGGAGACCTCATGCCCTACCTATGCTGTGGAGATCCAGGAGATCAATCTTAGATCTGGAAAGACTCTTCCAGATCGCCAACCTCCTCCCCCAGAGGAAGAGGAAAACCATCAGGAGAGTGAACCAAAACCTATTCCACCCTTTCCTGAGAGACTTACAGCCACCACACAACGCAACCCGGAGGAAGATGAGCTTCTGGGAGAGCTCAAGCAGTTGTGTGTGAAGATACCCCTTCTCCAGGCCATCAAGGATGTGCCAATCTATAACAAGCTGGTTAAGGAGAAGTGTTTCAAACATCCAGGCAGACGGAAGAAAGATGCTTCAACTATCAATGTCATAGGACAACTGTCTGACCTTATGCTAGGACAAGTCATCTGCCCAAAGTACTTAGATCCTGGAAGTCCTGTAGTAGATGTCCACATCAATGGCACCATCATACCCCACACCCTGATTGATCTGGGGGCTGCCATTAATGTAATGACCAGGGATACCATGTGCAAGCTCAATCTTCAAGGTTCCTTGAGGAAGACCTCGACAGTACTGCAACTAGCAGATCGCTCCACTGTGACTCCCGAAGGAATTGTGGAGGATGTCTTGGTCTCTATTGACTCTTGGGAGTATCCTGCAGACTTCCTGGTTATGCAACCAAAGGCAAAGCTTACTGGATATCCCCTCATTTTGGGAAGGCCTTGGTTAGCCACTGCAAATGCCTATATCAGTTGTCGTGCCGGAAATATGACCATCAAAAATGGTCCTATGTCCAAGCAACTTGTCCTATACCCTCCTGCCCAACCCTCTTTAGAGCATGACTTACCACTCTGGTTGGAAGAAGGAGAAGAAGACGAGGTGTATTCAGCACCCCTATGTACCATAGAAACCAATAGAAGAAATCCCCCAACCGAGGATGATTTGATCGAGAACTTGATCCAAAACCCACCTACCAGTGCACTACCTTTAGAGAAGTTGGTGGAGGATGCCCAAGCTAGCACCTTAGTGGACCTTTGTACAACCAGCCTTGTCACTCCCAGAGTCAAAAGTGTGGAGTTCGGCCCTGAGAGAGCGTTAAAGATCAGCTCCTCTCTATCTCCTTCCCAGGAGAAGGAGTTGTGTAGCCTATTGGCCAGCCACTTAGATGTTTTTGCTTGGAGCTATAAGGAGATGAAAGGAGTCCATCCCTCGGTCTGTACTCATCATATATACATCAAAGAGGACTGTAAACCGGTTAGGCAACCGCAGAGGAGAATGAATCCAGCCCTTAAAGACATTGTCAAGGAAGAATTGCAAAAACTGTTAGATGCCAGATTCATCTACCCCATCCCAGATAGTGAATGGGTGTCCCCTCTAGTGTTGGTTCCCAAGAAGAATGGGAAGTGGAGGATCTGTGTAGATTACCGGGAGCTGAACAAAGCTACCAAGAAAGACCATTTCCCTCTACCTTTCATAGATCAAGTGTTGGATGGACTGGCAGGAAAGAAGTTCTTCTCTTTTCTGGATGGGTTTAGCGGGTACAATCAAATCCAAATCAGCCCAGAAGACCAAGATAAGACCACCTTCACTTGCCCTTGGGGTACCTTTGCCTACCGAGTCCTTCCCTTTGGGCTATGCAATGCTCCTGCTACTTTCCAGAGAGCTGTCCTAAGCATCTTCTCGGAGCTGGTCCATGATACAGTGGAAATCTATATGGATGACTTTACTCCTTATGGGGCCAACTTCCAGGAAGCATTGTCCAATTTGGGAAAAGTCCTCACCAAATGCATTGAGATGAACCTGTCCCTCAGTCCCGAAAAATGTGAATTCCTGATGACTGAAGGGACCGTGCTAGGCCACACCATCTCTAGCCAAGGATTACAGGTGGATCCTAACAAAATTGCTCTAATCAAGAAGGTTCCACCTCCACAAAAGGTAAGGGATGTTAGGAGTTTTTTGGGATTAGCGGGATACTACAGGAGATTCATTAAGGACTTCAGCAAGCTCGCCTCGCCATTGTTTGGCTTGTTGGCAAAAGATGTGGAGTTTAAGTGGACTGACGCTTGTCAGAAGAGTTTGGATGAGTTAAAGGACAAGTTGGTGTCAGCACCAATCTTGAGAGGTCCAAACTGGGCCCTACCTTTCCACATCCACACTGATGCCTCAAACAAAGCCATAGGGGCACCTTCAGGACAAATTGAGGAAAAACTTCCATATGCCATTTACTTCGTTAGTAAGAACTTGTCCAAAGCTGAGCTGAATTACACTGTAACCGAGAAAGAGTTCTTAGCTGTAGTCCATGCACTAAACAAGTTCCGTCATTACATTACCGGATATCAAACATTTGTACATACTGACCATGCTGCTATTAGATATTTGATGAATAAACCAGATGTGAATGCTCGTATTATTAGATGGTTACTTTTATTGCAGCAGTTTGATCTAACCATTGTTGATAAACCAGGAAAAGAAAATGTTGTTGCTGACTTCTTGTCTAGATTGGATTTGTCTGCAGATGAAGATGGGACGGTGGATGACCAGATGCCTGATGAGCATCTGTTTGCTATCTCAGTACTCTCTCCATGGTTTGCTGATATAGCAAACTACCTTGTTTCAGCTCAATTTCCTCCGCACCTCTCTTCAAAAGAGAAGAGCAAAATCATCAGAAAGAGTGCCTCATTTACATGGATTGGGGGCAACCTGTTCAAGCTTGGCCCCGATCAGATCTTAAGGCGTTGTGTAAGGGAGGAGGAAGTCTTTGACATTCTCCTCACCTGTCATGATGGGCCTTGTGGAGGACATTTTTGATCAAAGAGAACTGCCTTCAAGATCCTACAGGCAGGCTACTATTGGCCCACACTTCATCAGGATGTCAGGAGATATGTTAGCCAGTGTGACCAATGCCAAAGAATGGGGAAACCGACCCAAAGGGATGAGATGCCTCTCCAACCTCAAGTGACTCTCGAGCCATTTGAGAAGTGGGGCATGGACTTTGTGGGCCCAATCAATCCCTCTTCGAGGCAGAGATCCTACATCATAGTGTGTACTGACTACTTGAAAAAGTGGGCAGAGACTAAAGCAATCAAAGCAGCAACTGAAGAAAAGGTGGTTGAGTTCTTAAGAGAGAACATCTTCTACAAGTTTGGCTACCCAAGAGAGCTGGTGACCGATCAAGGGAGCCAGTTCACATCCAACTTGGTTGAAGATCTACTATCTCATCACAAGATCAAGCATAGGACTTCCACCCCCTATCATCCTCAAGCAAATGGGCAGGTGGAAGTCACCAATAGAGCATTAGAAGGGATCTTGACCAAAGTGGTGAGCAGCAGCAGAAAAGACTGGGCAGATCGCCTAGTTGAGGCCACATGGGCTTACAACACCACTTGGAAGACCACCACCGGCTTCACACCTTATGAGCTGGTCTATGGGAAGAAAGCTTTGTTGTCCATTGAGTTTGAGTATAACACTTTGAGGTTGGCAGCTCAGCTGGACCTAGATCTCAGCCATGCACAGCAAGAAAGGTTATTGCAGCTGAATGGACTGGATGAGCACCGCATGCAGGCCCTCCTTCACTCAGAAGTGGTTCAACTTCAGAGGAAGGTGTGGCATGACCAACATCTCCATGACAAGCAATTTCAGCCGGGAGATTGGGCTTTGTTGTATGATTCCAGATTCAAAGATTTCAAGGGGAAGTTGAGAACCAGATGGCTAGGACCTTATGTGGTGGAACAGTGCCATGACAATGGATCTGTCCTCATTCGAACCATTGATGAGGAATCCATTCCCATGCTTGTCAATGGGCACCGATTGAAGATCTATAGAAGACCTCTCTCAAGACAAGAGTTTATCAGCACTATGGAGAAATCTGTTTTGGTCATAGAGAAGGGTTCTGCCTCCACTTTGGGCATACCCTGAAGGATCTAAAACACAAAAAAAAAAAAAAAAAAAAAGGAAAAAAGAAAAAAGAGAAAAATAAAGATCCTTGGGTGAAAACCTCTCTGAGGCGCCCAAGGCAGGCAGTAGGGGTGAAAACCTCATTGAGGCGCTCCTATTGTCTTTCGAAAAAGAAAAGAGAGAAAAATAAAGATCCTTGGGTGAAAACCTCTCTGAGGCGCCCAAGGCAGGAAGTAGGGGTGAAAACCTCATTGAGGCGCTCCTATTGTCTTTCTAAAAAAAAAAAAGAGAAGAAAAAAGAAAGAAAACAGGAAAAAGCAATCAGCACAATAAAAGGTTTGCATGCAGATGTTCTATGCAGGAGAAGAAGCCTCTCCACTCCAAGCCAGGGGCCTTCATCATGCTAGCAAAGGATGTCATCAGCACCTCCTCCAAGAACAGCAATGTTTTTTAAGGTATGTGCAATTATTATCATGCTTTGGATCTTCTACAAGAAGATACAGTTTTCTACAGGAACAGACAGTCTTCCTACAGGAAGACACGGATCTTCTACAGGAAAATGCCAAATTTCTACAGGAAACTCTGTGTTCTACAGGAAACTTCCTGTTGAAGGTTACGATGGCCGAAATGTGTTTCAAATGAAGATCTAGCGACTGAGGAGTGGATTGAATGCATGCATGCCAATGATGGCACCCCTGAACATTGCCATTATCGTCCTCCACCATCCTCGTCGCCATGCAACCAAGATCCCTGCAGCAGCACAACAAAGTAATCAGTTCTCGTGAGAAAGCATCTGTCAAAGAAAAACTAAGCACCGAGAACCATACGACATCCACGTTGATACATCAGAAGCGCTGGGATCGTGATCGAGAAGCCAGAACCGCCAGCATGCAGCATACACCCGAGGAGAAAGAACGGTGACAAGACCCCTCGCGGGGATCTTGTAACAGTTCAACCTGCTCAAGTGAAGACCGTTCACAGCACCGCCATCTGAGATCAAACACGGGCGCATGAACGCAGAACCATTCACTCCATCGCCAGCATCCTGTAACCACGAGCCTACAGGAATGTGCAGCCACATGCGGCAGGTAGATCCATCGCTCAAAAAACTGGAAATCATGTGCAGCCGCGCGCAGGTAAGTGTTCTCATCCTTCTCTCCATCAAACTGCATGATTATTACTTCGATTTGTTTTGCATGGCATAAAGGTGAATGGTTGAGCAGCCTAAAGGCCAGTGATTGGCCACGTCGGTTAGTAAAGGGATAGTCAGAGGACGAGGTGGCAGCCACGACGAAAGAAACACGCAGCAAGCACGTGAAGATCAGTCCCGTCAACCGAGAAGTGAAGTTTAACCGAAAAGGGCGGCGGCAGATCTGTGGGAATGAATGCGGCAACAAACGAATGTGCAGGCGGATGATGGGTGACGTCACCCAACGGTCCGGCGGGGACAGCTCACCCCCGCGCCACGAGCTGCATCGATTCAAAATCTAATCGGCTCGACTAAGCGTGTATATCCATCAACTCCACTTCAAAACTTGAGTAACTCTTCTGATCGCCTCTGTATGTTGATACGCCGAGCTCTCGGCTACCTGAACGTTGGTAAAGCACCTCTCGACCGCCAGCCAACTAAAGCTCTTCCCGAAGCCTGCGCACTGCTCCTACAGGAACAGTTTCTACAGGAACGCCGTCCTACAGGACGCAGTTCCTACAGGAACGCGGCTCTACAGGAAGGTGAAGTCTTCACGTAAAAAAGGTGGCAGAAAAGAGGTAACCCTGCAACTCCTTCCGCAATTGTTTTTTAAAGGTGGCAAGGCCATTAGTCACAGTGTGATCATAAAAAAATTGGATTGCCGTGCCTATACTATCGCTCCTACAGGATAGCTGTATAATCAACTGTGGTCTGAAAATTCATTGCATGTTCTGTCTTTAAGACCGAATTTCCTGTGTATCCACCACCTCTGGTATAAACCACTGTGTTCATCATGCCTGGCGGGTTTATCAGGCGAGAGCCCACTAATTCAAATGCATTAAGGAGAAACCCGGCAGTGTTTGAGCTCTTCACTAGAGCGCAATGGATGCCTTTCTGTGATAAACTACAGGGCTACGATGATGAAGTAGCCGAGGAATTTTTGCAGGCTCTGCAGCCTAAATCACAGACATTGGCCACGGTAACCTTCAGAGGTCTCAGCCTCAAACTCACCCCAGAGCATATCAGTCGGATTACAGAGCTACCCATGGGTCTGCCGTGGGACAAAGAAGAGCGGAAGATGAGCCAGCAAGCAAAGAAGGATTTCTTCCCACCTGAGGAAGAATTCTCAGAGGATAAAAATGGGGTAAGAAGGGCGAGCCTAACACCACCGTGGAATGAAGTCAGTTTGCAAATAATGAAGTATATTACGTGTGAAGGCCGGTTCAGTATAGTATATGCATATCATTTCCGGCTCCTCACTGAGTTAAGGCACGGAATCGACGATCCTGTAGACCAAAAACTAAGCATCCCTTATTATCTTCTACAGTCCCTCATGGAGTGTGCTACCAAACTAAGACAGGGCATCCCTGATCAGATAGCCCATCATGGGTTAATAAAATTGCTTGTGGAAGATGCCTTGCACTCATATAAAGTTCCCCTCTCCTGGGAGTCATTTAGGAATCTGACACGAGATGGAGACATTAAAATGCTGATCGAAGAGAGTGGCTCCTCCAGCACTGAAGACAAGGAAGAGGTGGCTGAGGAAGAAGAGGCTAAAGAAAAAGCTGACTCCCCCATCCTGTCAGCAAGAGAAATAAGGTCAAAAAGCAGAAGAGACAGAGTCGGGGAAAGCCACGTCAGCCCAATTACCTCTCCAGCACTCGCAAGCAAACATAAGGATCAAACCCCCGTAGAAAAAAGAGAAAAAGGGAAGACACCTACCGCTACAGGAAAGGAAAAGCAGGCTTCTACAGGAAGCCCAAAAGCAAAGACCAAGGCTTCTACAAGAAGCCCAAAAGCAAAGACCAAGGCTTCTACAAGAAGCCCGACACCAGCATCTACAGGAAGCACAAGGGTGCAAGAACAGGCTTCTACAGGAAGCCATGCACAACCAAAATCTGAGAAGCAGAAGGTGGATGTTTTAGCCAGAGAGGCAGCGGCTGTATTAGCTGGCCTCAGTACGCCACCTAAGCCAAAGGGAAAAAGGAAGAGGGACCCTCCTCTCTACTTCAAAGCACGGAGGAGTGTTCGGATAAAAACAGGAAAACCACAGCAGCAGTCCAGCAGCCCAATTGTCATTGAGGACACCCCTGTTTCTCCCAAAGACAAATCTCCCTCAAAGGTCACAGTTACCTATGAAAAGGGCAGCCCGAAGAAGAGCACATGGCAAGACCGAGTGGACCTGTTGGACGAGAAAACCAGGCTACAGGAAGCTGAGAACGTCCTACAGGATACCTTAGCTCGACTACAGGAAACCGAACAGAAAGAAGAAGGAGGACCTTCATCACCCAGGGTGGATGAGGCAGAACCCCCTCAAGAAACAGCAAGAGAGCATATACCTGAACCTAGTCCTTCACCCAATCTGAATTCATATTACACTTTCTTGGAGGCAGGCAAGATCATCCCACAAAAATTCACCGTACCTCTATTCTTCGAATTGGAGAAAGAAAGAGTCCGCTCCCATACCTGGATGCAAATTGCCAAATCAAAGGGGGTGGGGGACATAGGCCCTCTACAAGATCAGCTCAGGGAGGTCAGAAGTGAGTTCACTATGGCTAAACATGTGGCTAGCTGCCAGCAGGCACTTCTACAAAAAGAAAACCAAAAGCTACGGTTGCAGCTGCAAGAACTCCAGGCAAAGGCAGGACTATCCTCCAAGGGCATCACATCTGAACAAGAAGGCAAGAAGGAGCTGACCACCAATATTGAAGGACCAAAAACAGTTCTACAGGAAGAAGAACAGCAGCTAAGAATTGAGGTGCAAGCCTTAAAGGAGCAGCTGCAACAAAAGGGGACACAATTGGCTTGCATGGCTAGTTGGGCCATGGAAGCCTTGCAGTGCAGACATCCTGCAAAGTCCTATGGGCTGTACTTAAAGGATCAGTGGCTACAATTCCAGATCAACACCCTAGCACAAAGAGGTATTGAGCAAATTCATGACCCACAGCAGTTTACTGAAGTATGCAACACTAGCTCAGCAGAGGATAAAGCTAAGCTAGCAGAATTTTATATCCACAATCTAATTCTGCCCAATGAGGTCTCTTGGGATCCCAATATCGCCTTGGGCGATATGCAACTAATGGCTTTTGCATCATGGCTGAATCATGAGGATCAGAGAGCCACTGAAGAGAAATCGGTCATGAACCGGGAAGTGAGTGAACCACTGTATATTCGGGCAGAACTAGAAGATCCGGTTGCCCTCACCTCAGCCCGCCAATAGTTATCCAATGATCCTGCAGCTTCCTTGAGATTTATAGACCAGCAAGCCCAAGCAATAGCCCATTTTGAAGACATGGACAGACTCTTGGGAGAAACTGCTGGCCATGCTTGTGCACGTAGGTGGCATGCTTTGGCACATAGCTTGAAAATCAGGGAATACCATACCCCGACCAGAATGAGGGAAGCATTTGGAAGGGTGGACCTGTACAAGAAATCACTGCAAAGACTTCAGGCCAGCTGGATTGGCCTCAAACTCAGCCCTCCATTGTTGCTAGGATTAGCTGAAGGAGGTACAGGAAAGGAAGAAAGGGCACAATGGGAAAAAGTGGAAAATACAGCAGGGTTTCATATCAACCATGAAGACATCACCACAGAAGCTTGGGATGTAAGGGGAGCAGTAAAGGCCATGAAGGATGAGGATCTTGACTAAGTTGCTCAAGGATGAGCAAATGGTTCAGCTGGGGGGTGATGATGAGCCCCAATTTTGGTACAATTTGGGCTCATTTTTGGCCTATTTTGCTTGCTCAAACCATTCATTTTTATTGTTTATGCATACACTTCTTAGTTTATTCATGTTGTTTGTAGGAGAAAGGATAGGCACTTTATCTATGTAGCTAATGCATTGTGATTCCAGGTTTTGGCATTAAAAGGGAGCAGAAGACAACGAAAAGGTGGCAAGGAGACAACGAGTTGGCATTGCTGACGTAAGGAGAGGTTGTCCACGGTCTTGGGGGACATTCCTCGTGATCCTCACCAAGAACTCCGAGCCCCACTCCATCCTCCCTCCGAGCTTAATACACGGCCAGTTGTTCTACAGGAACAGCAGTTCAAAACTGCTCTACAGGAAACAGCATTTATGATCATCCTACAGGATCAACAGTTAAACTATAGATTGAACAGCCGAGCTCCTAGAATCATGGATACTTGTTGGAGCATCGTTTTGTATAAGTATAGAGGCCTTAGCCTTGGTTAGGTTGTTGAAACTCTCGTATTACTATTGTAATTTTGGAGCACAGCTCAAGTTTCGTTCTCTTTTGTAAGCCAATTTGGCATGTTATCAGATCATGAATAAAGAAGGCCACTTTTGAGTTAGTTCTGAGTTTTCTCAAGGAGCTATAGCTCTCAGGTTAGGGCCCAACCTGAGAGCCATAGACCTCCTCAGTGTTGTAATGCATTTACAATTAGGTCCAGCACTTGAGTTTGTTTAGTTTCCTATGCAATTCGGATTTCCAGCTCGTTAGTTTAATTGTTTTCATTAGCATAGATAGGACTGGTATGATGCTTTGCTTTCAGTATTCAAGTTTGATAGGTTGGTAGAATAAATCTCTTGGAGCTCCAACAAAAACAGGTTGTAAAGGTTCACTGCCATCTCACTGTTTGGGATTGGGGTGTAGACCATGATCAGCCACCAAAAAGAACAGCAGTCGTTTCATCTCCACGCAAGCTGCCACATGAACGTTTTTATTGAAGATCCATTCATACATTCTCGACATTGATCCATACTGCACTCTCACGCATTAGTTTCATTTCTTGTTTTCCATTTCGGATTTATAGGTCTCATGGCATAATAGGTTAATGAATTTCTTGTTTTGATGCACAGGTCATTTGTTTCATTTACACTGCTCTTTCTCAAGCCACTTCCTTCGTCATTTTCTCCATCCACCTGCAAGTTCTATTCACCCTCTATCTCACTCACGTGCCCTCCAACTCTCTCATTTCACGTACAACTCCATCTCCTTCACTCTCGTTGATTCCACCCTCCCAAAACATCAACCCATTGCATGCACCCTTCCTTCGTCTGACTTGCCATCTCCTAAGACATCATTAGGTCCATCTCCATCTCCCTTAGCCTCCCACACCACTCCAACACTCCATCAACTCCTAAAAACCTCCACGGCCAACCATCCTGTAGACGTGCACAGCCATCCTGTAGAAAACAGAGTATCCTGTAGGATCCCCTGCAGCCTTCCTGTAGGAGGCCATTCACTTCGTTGCCGAGCTTCTGAACGTGAGGGACCTCTGTGGATGGGTGCTAAGGATCCTTAGGAACCTCTCCTAGCCTCCCCAACCTGTCCCACACTTTCCTTCCTTCTCCATCCCACCTGCACAATCAACCCTAATTAGGCCAAGTTCACACTCATTCCACACACCTAAAGGAAAAACACAAAAACGTATTTCTCATGATGCAAGTAGCTTAGACCCATGCATTTACACTTGTTAGAGGTAATGACAGCATTCATAAGAGTTGCATCCACATTCTTTGCATTATAGAGGATAGACTAGTTAAATTAGGGTTTCATAGATTTACATGCTTTAAATTGCTTTTGATTTAGTTTGTCAAGTAGAGTAGCCTTCCTTTGAGTTAGCTTTCGTCCATCATTGATAAAGCTTCTTTTGTGAGCCTATAGAAGTTGGCTTAAGCCCTAGCGGACTTGTGCCAGCTGACCAAGTGACAGCTGCGACAAGGGCTAGTACTTGTGCATACAGCACCGTCACTTCCAAGTTTGTACGAACTACCGGGTTGATAAAATTAAGAGACAGGAAGCCCCAGGAGTTGTAGCATTATTGCTACAATACTGGAGCTCACCAAAAAGCATTGTCCATTGAAGAAACTTCTGCGGTTATCGAATCTACCAGCCAACTGATTGTAATTTCTATTTTCATCTATTCTTGAACCAAATTGAGAAGTTTTTACCTGTGGTTGGTTGTAGCTTTTGTTCACCCTTAAGATGGATTGCCCCTGATAGTTTCTGTTTGTAATTCGTCCCTGCTTTACCTGATGATCTTCATTGTTCTTTTGCTCATTTCTTCTTGCTGCATCAAGATAACTTTTTGAGGTGGATGCTTGAGAAGTTTCTCCATTACAACCCAGACCTGTCTTGTTTAGTGGAGACCGCTGCACATTGATAATCTCATCCAAAGTTTCAGATCCTTTGACAAACTTGAGATTAATAGCTTTTGTTTTCTCAATCTCTTTTCTAAGACCAACAATTTCACCTTCTAATTTTTCAAGATGTTTTTCCTTTTCATCAATTTGAAATTGTAGAGTATCAATGATCATGTTCTTTTCTTCTATACATCTCTTGAGTCTAGTAATTTCATCATAAAGTTTATCCACATCTATAGCATCCATATAATCATCATCTTCAAATGCCATTAACAACTTATATTCATTACCTTGTTCATCTTCATCACTGTTTGATAGACCATCACTATCTTCATGAGTGTAGTAGCTTTTCTTATTTGCGTTCTGTTTCTTGTTCCATCTAGCAGGTTCCTTTCCTTTATCCTTATAAGGACATTTTGCAGCATAATGACCTACTCTTCCACAAGCAAAGCATTTAAAAGGTAACTTACCTCTAAACCTTCCAGAACCCCTTTGAAGATTTCTGACAAAATTTGATTCTTCTTCCTCTTCTTCCGGGACGTGGCTTGCTTCATAACAATCTCCTTTGCCTGATGCTTTGAAAGCAGCTTCTCTTCTATCTGATGGACCTCCCTTTCTCATTTCATAAGCAGTTAGAATTCCATGTAGCTGAGACATAGTAAGAATTCGAAGATTTTCCTTTTCTTCTATTGCAGATACTTTAGATTCAAACTTGGGGGACAATGATCTTAGGACCTTTTCAACCACAATAGCCTCTTTTATTTCTTCACCCAAATTCTTCATACAATTAACAACCTCATCTACCCGAAGAAAATAGTTAGCCACACTTTCATCATTATACATTTTGAGAGTCTCATACTGAATTCTGAGAGTTTGAAGTTTAGCACGCTTTACCTGTTCGTCTCCTTCATAGCTCGTGACAATTTTGTCCCATATCTCTTTTGCGGATTTATAGTGCATTACCTTCATGAATTCTGATTGAGATATACATCCTAATAGAGTACTGACTGCTTTTGCATTTGTTTCATACTTCTTTTTCTCGGTTGCATCTGTAGGAGTAGCTGAAGGAAAAGCATAGCCTGTCTCTACGATGTCCCAAACTTCTGTACCAAGAGATTGAAGATAGGCAGTAACTCTTACCTTCCAATAATTGAAGTTTGTCCCATCAAAAACCGGTGGCCTGATTGATGCTTCTCTCTCGTAGTTGCTCATGATGAACGATCTACCTTCAAGCGATCAAGCTTCTCTGAAGGACCTGCTTTGATACCAATTGTTGAAAATAATACTGAGAGGGGGGGTGAATCAGTATTATCTAATTCTTTTAATAAATCTTCCTTATTTGTTCTTTGAATTATTTTTGCATGTCAGTACCATAAAATAATGAGCATGAACAAGGAAAAACAGATAGTCACACCAAAGAACACAAGATGTAAGGTGGAAACCAAATGTGGGTGAAAACCACCTGCTGCAATATGTCTCTATCTTCTTTCAAATTAGAAACTTCTTTTACAATGGTTTTGTACTGGTGCAGTCCTTTACCAGTACGCAGGCTGCAACCTGCAGAGAGCTACAACTCTCTCTCTCTCATTTTCCAGTCTCTCCTGGAAGGGAGCTACAACCCCCTACTTCTTTTCATAAAGCATCAAATGATCATCAAGTACATAAAAGTTACAGTCCACTACAGTTATCAGATCAGCAATAACAGAACTAACCCAGAACACCTTATCAACAGAAAAATTCAATCAACAGAACATCTTAAGACAGATACGCAGTTTTCTCTTTTGTGGCCTGCGTCGCTACGCAGTTCACCTTCTACTTTCCTGCGTATACCCGCAGAAATCCTTCTGCCGCACTGCGTGCCCACGCACTGTTCCTTCAACCGCACTGCGTACTATTACTGCAGGTACGCACCCAGAGACATTATCGCGCCGCGTACTGTTACTGCAGGTACGCACCCAGAAATACTATCGCGCCGCGTACTTTTACTATGCGTACGCACCTGAACCTTAGTCGCTCTGCGTACCCACGCAGCTCTCCTTCTTCTGCTCTGCGTACCCACACAGCTCTCCTTCTTCTGCTCTGCGTACCCACGCAGGTCTCCTGTTTCTGCTCTGCATACCCACGCAGATCTCTTGTTTCTGCTCTATGTACCCACACAGCTCTTCTGTTAAACACCTGCGTACTTCTGATTAGGGCCGAATAGGCAGTTCACCAGAGTGGCACAGTTGCTCAGATCTGATCATGCGCTCGAGAGATCACCCTTCACAGATTCGCCTTCAACTTCCCTTTCATATAGATCAAGCTTTTAAGACTATAACCCAATATTTCAGATCTAAAGATATTCAATTGCAAAAGATGCTTAGCCAAGTGATCTCCTTTGCTTTATATAGACAAGCTCCTCCTAAAATCATGGAACAATACCACGAGCCAAAACCGTAATAACACAAATACCGTCGGCTAAATACCAAGAGTAAAACATAAGAAACCCCACGTGTGCTTTTCTCTGCCTTGAAATGTGTGCACTGGGGGTACGCACCTCCTGAACGACTGGCCTGCGTATCTGGACGCGGTTCCTGCATGGTGTACCTGCGGGTACGCACCTTCTGAACTGATTTCCTACTTACTTCTTAATTTTCATCATATTGAGAGCCTTGCCACGGGAGTTGCCATCAAGTACAACATCTGTAACATATAGCCATACCGGAAACATAATGCCAACATTGGTAAAATTGATCATAAGACACAATATTTATTCAACACCCCTAGTATTGTTTAATGCTTTTAACAAGAGGTATCCAAGCAGGGCTCTTGGTTTCAACCTAATCATTGGAGAGTAGATCTAGGCAAATTTGGTAAAAAAACTGCAATTTTTTTTAATGAATCCTTTAGGACTTTTTGTCCTAACTGCTACAAATTACAAGGTAAGTTATAAAAGAGTGAAAACTAAATTATTTTCTTGTGGATATAAGATTTGGAGAATGGTTTGTGGAGGATGTGCTAAGGATCCACTTTCACCTTAAGTAATGCAACAAAATGCTCAAGTCAGACGTATCATATTTTTGAATCTCGATAATATAGACTTGGAGAAAATAGGAGATCTAAAATCTCCCAAGGATATTTGGGACAGACTGTGAATGTTGTTTGGAGGAGATAGCAACAATAATGGAGAGTTTTAGAAGCATATTAAGAAGAAGAAGAAGAAGAAGAAGGCTTCTAAGAAGTAAGAACCTCAGCTAGAGAAGATCAGTTCCACTAGTACGGATGGTATATTTGACCAATCAGACAATGAAGGTTCAAAATAACCTAGTGTGCTTCCATGCAACAGATCTTAAGGTATAACTACTAATGAATTTCTCTTAAATTATGTTTCAGAGACATTTAATGTTACTCTTACTGATTCAGGCAGTCATGTTGATGACTCTGATAAACTAATGTTTTTGAGCATAATCATGAGTCATCTTTATTGGTTACTGAAAAATTATCTATTAAGGTTGGTAAACTAATGGTTGCATGAAAGGTTCAAGACAATTTATTGCAGATTTGTGATGAAAAGGAAATGGAACTCAAGGAGGAGATTATAAGCTTGATGACCTAGTTGGCTGAATTAAAAAGAATTGAAGAGATTATGAGTAGTTAACAGAAAGAGGTGGGACAATTTCTACACCTTGAAGGTGAAGTTGTTAGATTGAGAAATATAGCTTGAAGAAAAATATAAACAATTGAAGATGAAGAAGAGCACCATATCCTTGGACAATTTTCTTGAAATCCAAAGATCTTCATTGAATAGATCCAATCTGGGTTTTCAAAAGGTGGGGTCCAATTAGCATGCAGGAAAGGAAAACCAATGCACATTTAAAAAGGCCTACGACAAACAACAAGAGTAATATTAGAAACCAAGGAAAAAACCAACATTTGCAATAGCATAAGACAAAAATACCTCAATGATCTTCTACCACTAGAAGATCTTTTTCTCCTAGGGTTAGAGATTGTGGCAGATCTGTCAAATTAAGGAATCAAAGCCCCTTTGTTCATTTGATGAATGATGTAGAATGTTACAACTACCACAAATTTGGACATGTTGAAACCAATTGTAGTAGAAAAGTGCATAGATCTAGTTAGAAGAGCTTACAACAATATGAGCAGCTAAGGAGATTGGCCATCAAGTATCATTGTTATTTTAATGATTATTGCTCCTTATGTAACATGTTTGGCCACAAGGCAATTGATTGCAGATCTAGCCCAAGGAGCAGAGATATGTTTTATACAAGGCATAGATCGAGCATAAGCAGTAGGAGATTTGATCCTCTTGTTTCATATATTATCCATGTGAAATATTATACATGCCACAACTTCAGACATATGGCGAGAGATTACATGTTATCCAATTCTTAAAGGCAGATCTGTAAAAAGAAGTAGTATATCGAGAGATCTAGCATAAAGTTAGAGAATATCCAAGCAATGAAGCAGCTTAGGACTATGTGAAGAAAGAAGGAGTAGTATCCCATGAAGTAGAGAGATTATCCCCCTTTGTAGTCCTTTTTTGCCTCATGCATATTCATAGAATATTGCAGAAGTTTATGAGAAGTTCACAACCTCAAGAGGAGTGTGTGGCACTAGTATGGTTGTGTGATTAGTAGGTGGAGATGAGTAGCAACACCATGGTATTGATATGAGTTGTAGTAGCAACATCTTTATGTGTTCATGAGCCTCATACACATTTAGGTCCGCAAGATCAACCTGCTCTTTACAGGTATAATCAGCTCAGGGGGAGTTATGCATTGTATATTATTTCCTTGGTTTACTTGTCATTTTATTATTTACCTTAAGTCATTCATTTGTAGAAGTTTCATACATGCTTCCATTAGTGAAAGAGTACATTTTTCAGCCATATATATCTTCATGGTTCTCATGAAAATTGGTTGAAAAGGTCATGTACAACCATGCATAGATGGAGATCATTCATTCGACCTTGTGTAGAGGAAGGTGATATGTTCAACCATAATTTTATACATGTCTCATTCATATTATGGCCAAAATGGCTTATGTACATGCATTTTATTTGACTCATTGTTTCCACAACATTTGATGGTGGCATGCATTAGGAGGAGACATTATATTGGCCATGTAAGGCACTTTTGAGTGCATTGATGTATCAAGTAGGCATATAGAGAGAGAGAATGTGTTGATATGTATTCTATTGTCTTTATTTTTTTAGTTGTGTATGCCCTCATGTGTGCAAGGATCAACCTTGTAATCACTCATGTATTGGTGCATTGTTTAAGTGGTCCATATCTTGGAGAGAGTTATGAGTCTTGGTCATGCATTGGAGATAGTTTTGAAAATGATGCAAGAGCGATATGTATCACATTGTCTGTCATCATTTTCAGCCATGTACTCTCATATGGAGCCTTGTAATATGTTGTTTTATTATTTGGTTACTTAGGGATTGGTCCTAGAATCAAGGGAGAGAGTCGTGGGTCATGTCATGCATGTGTTGATGTGAGTTTTCGTTGAGAGATGAGAATTGTTGCAACCATGTTTGAGTTGATTGATCTCATGTGTTTCAGACATGTATGAGCATTTGGTGTCATTGTAGCCATGTATTATCATGCTCTTCTTATGGGTCATTGATTGAGCCATGTAAGTGATGATCATGCATGAGAGAGGAGTCATATTTCATCCATGTTTTGGCTTTTTGGGGATATGTTTGTAGCCCCACTAGATGTTCACAGGGAGTATATTCAACCTAGCATAAGAATCAAGCATGGTATGGTATCATTGACTTAGAGGCATAATGTTGACCAGTGTTGGCATGGAGGCATGTTGGTTTGTTGGCATGGTGTTGGCATGAGGAGCTGATTTTTTTCATATACATATCAGTTGATATCATCATGTGTCATCCATACTCTTGTGCCCTTTTCCGTTGATGTCAAACGGGAAGAGTGACAACCACAAGAGGAGAATGAGATCAATTTGGTGCTATGGCTATAGGTTGACATCAACACCAAAAGGGGAGGATGCTGGACATGTTATCTCATGGTGTTGGCATTCATGTCAACCTATTAGTGGTGGTCCTTATGGTTCTGTTAGTTTATAAAGGTGTTTGGAAAATCAGGCTTTATGATGGTGCCTTGTTAACCTAGTATGTCAAGCGAAGGTATCTGTTAAGAAGTTAGATAAGGAGTCTATTGTGGTGGCATAGATGAAAAAGCTGGAGTATTTGACATGTTGATTAGTTGAATAGGGTTGGAGGCATTGACATGATGATAAAAGGATTTATTGCATGATTGATGAGGTGTTTTTGGTGTTTGCGGGGGGTATATAGCTATTGGAGAAGCATTGAAGACCACTAGAAAATTATGAGCAGAGGGGAGGTGATTTACATGAGTTATGCTTTATTCTTTGGGAAGTAGTTATGCTCCAAGAGAATATGTTGCTATCATTGTTGGGATTCCCATATTATCCTAGCAATGATAATCTTTGGGAATCAATTATGCCCTAAGTGAAGATAATTTTTCATGGAAATTCTGATTTACGCGTGCACATCAAATAACATAAGTATTTCTAGAAGTATTTGCCTAAGGTTTTTCATGGTTTAGAGTTGACATGAGTTGCTCCACATTCTAGAAGGTGAAAAAGTCAAATATAATGAGGATTAGTGCTTCATATTGATTACATATTTCTTTATTGATAAAATGTCAGATTGTGAAGTAGAAAGGGTTGAATTGAGAGAGAATGTTAGTTATACTTTTGCAAAGTTAGAGTGTAAATCAGAGCATAGACTTGGAGCATATTTTAGAGTATGATGGAGCTATAGTAGATATACATGTCTAACATATTCAGGTTGCACATTATGGCTCCTAGTTTTTGCTAATATGGAGACGAGATTTTTTGTTTTAGTTGTTGCAATAGAGATTTCAAATCAGACTTTATATTGTTGATGTATTTGTGTTGCAAGGCTTTTATTGGAGAGATTTTTTGTTGTAGCTTTAGTGCTTGAGTTTTGCATGGTTGCTTGAATTTTTTATGGATAAGTGTGAGGATCAGATTTTTATAGTTTGTTGTTGTAGGGTTTTAGTTTTATGAGCAGATATAGTTTGTATGAGTAGATGTATTAATTGTGGCTAAGATTGTGCACATTGGTTGTTGTGTTGTAATTTGTATTCAGTTGTTTCTAAAGATTGTGTTAATGTTGATGAGGAGATTGATATTGTGATTCCAGTATGAAAATTGATGAAATTAGGCTCACCAGTGTTTGAATGCAGAGATCATGGATCCATTGTGAAATATTATAAAACGTGGTCTACAGAGGAGCTTGAAGGTTGGGGTCTTCAGTGTCACGAGTTATGGCTTGCCAAACAAGTGGTGGCTTCCATCCAATGGTGGCTAGGCAGTTTAGTAGTGGTTGGATGAGGCTTTTTGGGAGTGGTGGCTTCCAACAGGTGGTGGCCTATAAAGTCAAGGGAGAGGTGGCTTCCTATAAATGGTGGCCTGCAAAGTCGAGGGAGTGGTGGCTTCCTACAGGTTGTGGCCTGCAAAGTTCATACGGGTAGTGGCCTAGAAACAGTTGCGGCCTGCGTCATTGGAAAGTTATGGCTTGCACACTTGTGGTCGCCAATGCATATTTAAAAGAAGAATTTTTCTAATGATAGAAGAAAAATGAAGTAGAACAACTAGCAATGGTTTTCTCCCTTGTGGTTTCCACCTTATATCTTGGTGTTTGTATGTGTGAATGTTGTATTCTCTATGTTGCTACTCATGATTACTTGCTTTGATGGTTATGTGATTTGATATGATGCTTATGGTTCATGGTTAAGGATATATTTGCTTATGTATTATGTTGCTAATGGACTAATGAATCATGGTTTGAAATAAGAAAGGGAAAAAATGGTAAAATTGATCAAAATACATAATAATATTTCACCCCAGAAGAATAAAGCAAAACATATGAAGATGGTTTTCTCCCTTATTGTTTCCCTCTTATAACGGGGAGTCTCTATGTGTGCATGTTTTATTGTCTATGTTGTTGTTCATGATTACTTTCTTTGATGGTTATGTGGTTTGATATGCTACCTATGGTTCATGGTTATGCATAGATATGCTTATGTTTTATGCTACTAATGGATGAATGAATCAGGGTTTGAAATAAGAACGGACAAAATTAGTAATATTAATCATAAGGCACAATAATGATTCACCCCCTCCCTTATCAGTATTGTTCAATTTTTCTAACAAGTGGTATCATAGTGGTTCTCTTGGTTCCATATTAATCACAAGAGGGTAGATCCAGGTAGATTTGGTAAAAAAATTGTAATTTATTTATTTATTTATATTTATTATTTTTTTTTACAGAATGAATTCTCCACGAGTTTTTGTCCCAACTGCTATAAATTTCAAGGTATGGGATGAAAGAGTGAAAGATAAATTATTGACTTGTGGATCAAAACATTTCGAGATGTGTTTGTGAAGGATGTGGCAAGGATCCACCTTCTCCTGAAGTAATGCATCAAAATGATCAAGGTGTTGGGTTATGTTATATTCTTTCCACGACTAGCCTACCTAGTTAATCAGGGGGTTAGAGGGGGCGTAGAGCCCCCCCTTCGTTGCGACAATTGCGGAACGAGGGGGTCACAGGGGATTTGAGGGGGGTGGGTAGCCCTCCTCTACGGGGTCCAGGGACGCCCCTGGGAAATTGTTTTTGGACCCTATATTAGGTGGGGTGAACCTAACTATCGTTTTGTGCATGGTTTTCACACATGGTTTTGGGAGCGATGGTTTTTGGTCCATGGTATTGGATGCTTCGACATGTATATATATGTATTGTAACATTGAAAGGAACATAATGAAAAATCAAGCTGGTAGTGCCGGTTTTGGGATCCAGGGGAAATCTCTGTGTATATTTTTTTTATGTGTTATGCTCTCGCCTTTGTTTATTTTCTTTTTTTAGAATTTGTATGTAGGTAATTTCTGTACGGGGTTAAAAACTATATTTGGTATCACAGTTGTTTTGGCTTCAAGGGGACGCCTTTGTTGCTGAGGGGTTTCGCTTGGGCCTGTGGTAGACCCTGTTCAGTGGGAGATTTGCAGGATTGATTCTGGTGGCGAAAGAAGATGGTAAGAAGTGGAAATATAGAGATCAAGAAATTTAATGGTCAGAGTTTTGAGTTGTGGAAACTTAAGATGGAGGATCTATTGGTGGATAAATATCAATGGATCATAGTAGATCCAGGTACTAAGCCATCGAGAGTGTTCGATGAAGAATCGAAGAAGTTGAATCAGAAAGTAAAGAGAACAATATGATTGTGTGTCTCAGATTCAGTATTTTTGAATGTATCAGGGAAACCTATGATGAAGGCTTTGTGGGACAAGTTAGGGAATTTTTACCAATCTAAGTCTCTGGTGAATAAACTGTTCCTACAGAAAAAGTTGTATAACTTGAGGATGAAAGATGGAGACTTGGTGACAGAGCATCTGAATGCATTTAATACTATAGTAAGTCAGTTATTGTCTATTGATATTAAAATTTAAGATGAAGATAAGTGCATTATTTTGTTGTGTTCTCTACCAGATTCGTGGGATAGTCTGGTTATTGCAATAGGTAGCAATGTAACTGCCTTGCAGTTTGATGAAATAGTTTCATCCTTGTTGACGAAGGAGATGAAACAGAAAAATATGGAGATCCAGAATGGTGATGCCTTGTCTATATGAGGACGGTCCCAGAACTGAAACAAAAATAAGTCATCGAGTGGGATATCTAAATCTAGAGGGAGATCTAAATCTCTAGGAAAACATGTAAAGGTGGTGTGCTGGAAATGCGGAAAGGAAGGGCACTACAAAAGGGAGTGTAAATCTAAAGCTCCTGAGAAAGGAAAGGGATCCGGTGATGCTCCTTCTATAGAGGCAAAAACCACCTCAAATGAAGGTGGGGATGTGTAATCGGCTTCAGGTGCATACTTTCACTTCACTCCCCATAGAGATTAGTTCTACAAATATGAGAAATACAATCATGGTGATGTCTTCTTATGGGATTATAGGAAGGCTAGAATCATTGGTCGCAAAAAAGTAAAGTTAAAGTTTCAAGGTGGAAGGATTAGAGCACTTCCGAGTGTTCTGCATATTCTTGCATTGGCCAAAAATCAAATTTCTATAGAAAGCTTGATGATGCAACTGTAAAAATAGTGTTCGAGAAAGATACCCGCAAGATGGTTCGAGGAGCACTAGTATTGATGTGGGGAGTTCATATTGGAACTCTATACAAGCTGCAAGGTAGCACTGTTATTGATGGGTGAAATCGTTATGTGGTTGATGAAAGTGGAACAGAAAATCTAGTGGTCTCTGGAGAAAAGACCATGCTATGGCATCAAAGGCTTGGACATATTGGAGAGAAGGGCCTTCAAATACTTCATGTTAAAGGCATGGTAGAAGGTATGACTAATAGCTCTCTAGGTTTTGATTTCTGTGAAAATTGTGTATATGGGAAGCAGAATCGGGTGAGTTTGCCCTCTAATGGTAAGAGGGAAAACCAAATATTAGAGGTTGTGCACAGTGATGTGTTTGGACCTGTGAAGGTTCCATCACTAGGTATGTCTTTGTACTATGTATCATTTATAGATGAATTCTCAAGGAATACATGGATATATTTCCTCAAGAAGAAATATGAAGTCTTTGACAGGTTTAAATAATTTAAGGCTCTGGTGGAAAACTAGACAGAGAAGAAGATAAAGGTGTTGAGGATAGATAACGATGGAGAGTTTTGTAGCAAGGAATTTGAAGAATTCTGTAAGAAGTGTGGTATAGCACAACAAAAGACTACTACATACACACCTGACCAAAATGGAGTTGCAGAAAGAATGAACAAGATGTTGATGGAAAGGGCAAGAAGCATGCTCAGTGGTGTCGGGTTAGGACAGGAATTCTGGGCAGAGGCAATGGAGACAACAAGTTACTTGGTCAATAGATCACCTTCATCAGCATTGGAGGATAAGACTCCACAAGAGGTATGGACTGGTAATAAACCCTCTCTTTCACATCTGAGGGTATTTGGATGTGATGCATATGTACATGTTCCAAAGGAGAAAAGAACAAAGTTGGATCGTAAATCTTAAAGGTGCATCTTTACTGGGTATAAGGATGGTTTAAAGGGTTATAAGCTTTGGAACCTAGAAACAAGGAAGGTTGTGTATAACTGAGGTGTGGTGTTAAGAGAGGTGAAAAATGTTATTAAACATGAAGTCCCATCAAAGGAACTTGAGAAGATAGAGTTTGAGCTAAAGGAAGAAGAATCAGACTTTACAGTAGAAGAGGAATCAGAAGATGAAGAGCCACAAACTCCGGTTGTGAGAAGATCAGTTCGAGAAGGAAGCCAACCAAAAGGGTATAGTCCATCTGCTTTCTGTTCAAATTTTGCTTTATCTCTTAGTGATGATGATCCCAGAACTGTGAAGGAAGTAGTAGATTTAGAGGATGGAAAACTCTGGAAAGAGGCCATGGTTGATGAAATGGCATCTTTGCATAAAAATGAGGCTTGGGATCTGGTGGAGTTGCCGGTTGGAAGGAAACCCATTGGCAGCAAATCAGTGTTCAAGAAGAAGACAAATGAAGAAGGAAAGTCAAAGAAATACAAAGCTTGGTTGGTAGCAAAAGGTTATTCCCATGTACCAGGAATTTATTTTGGTGATATTTTTTATCCTATTGCCAAGGTAGCCTCTATTGGATTATTGTTATTTGTTGTTGTTGCTTTTGATTTTGAGGTAGAATAGATAGATGTGAAGACAAAATTTCTTCATAGGGACTTGGAAGAGGAGATCTACATGAAGCAACCCGAAGACTTTGCGGTGAAGGGTAAGAAAGAACTGGCATGAAAGTTAAAGAAGTCTCTGTATGGGCTAAAACAATCACCAAGGATGTGGTATCAAAAATTTGATACATTTATACGGGGACTTGGCTTCACCAGAAGAAAAGCAGAGCACTATGTGTATTTTAAATTAATTGGTGACTGTTTTATTTATTTGGTCTTGTATGTGGATGATATGTTACTCGTTGGAAATGACTAAGAAATTATCCAGTATTTGAAGACCCAATTTTCCTCCAAATTCGACATGAAAGATCTTGGTGCCGCAAACTATATTTTGGTCATGGAAATTAAAAGAGATCGGGAAAAGAGGAAGCTCTTGTTAAACGAGAGGAAGTATGATGAGAAAATATTGCAAAGGTTTAATATGCAGGATAGTAAACCGGTGAATTTTCCTATTCTTGTAGGTGTGAAGTTATCTTTTGAACAGTGTCCCAAGACACAAGAAGAGGAAGAGGACATGTCCCATGTTCCATATGCAATTGTAGTCGGTAGCCTGATGTATGCGATGATCTATACTAGGCCAGATATTGCACATGCAGTGGGAGTATTGAGCAAGTTTATGTCAAAACCAGGGAAAGAGCATTGGAGAGTAGTGAAGCAGCTTTTCAGGTATTTGTGTGTCACTAGTGATTAAGGTTTGTGCTACCAAGGAAGACCAGGATTGGACAGATTTTTGGATATCCATGGCTTTGTTGATGCAGACTGGGCTGGAGATCTGGATTAGAGAAGATCTATAAGTGGGTATGCGTTTAACCTATTTGGAGGTGTAGTTAGTTGGATGAGTAAGAAATAATATGTAGTGGCATTATCAACTATAGAGGAAGAATACATGGCAAGCACTCATGCAAGCAAGGAAGCAGTTTGATTGCAGACATTGTGTTTAAGTATGGGGTTAGTAAAGGGAGCTATAAGGATAGACTGTGACAACCAAAGTGAAATTTTCTTGGAAAAGAACCCTGCTTATCATTCAAAGATAAAGAACATTGATGTTCAATATCACTTTGTGAGGGATATGATAGAAGACAAAAAGGTGTTGCTGGTAAAGGTGGACACTTTGAATAATACTGCAGATGCATTGACAAAATCTATGAGCTTTGAGAAGTTCTCTTGGTGTAGAGAAACAATGGGCATTGCAGGGCTAGATAAATGATTAATCTCTACTATGGCCCTTCGCGGAAAGAAAACAACAAGTGGGATAATGTTGGGTTGTGTTATATTCTTTCCACGAATAGCCTACCTAGTTAAGCGAGGGGTTAGAGGAGGGCAAGAGCCCCCCCTTCATTTCCGATTGTGCAATGGGGGGGTC
Source organism: Pinus tabuliformis (assembly GCA_031772625.1). Classification (NCBI taxonomy): domain Eukaryota; kingdom Viridiplantae; phylum Streptophyta; class Pinopsida; order Pinales; family Pinaceae; genus Pinus; species Pinus tabuliformis. The sequence continues at coordinate 1,747,012,574 of CM062819.1, read as the reverse complement.
ACAGGGGGTTTGAGGGGGGCGGGTAGCCCCTCTCTTCGAGGTCCTGGGTAGTGCCCTAGGGAAATTTTTTTTGGACCCTATATTAGGTGGGGAAAACCTACCTATGGTTTTGTGCATGGTTTTCGCACATGGTTTTGGGTGCGATGGGTTTTGGTCCATGGTATTAGATGCTTCGACATGTATATATGTGTATTGTAACATTGAAAGGAGCATAATGAAAAACCAAGTTGGTAGTCCCGATTTTGGGATCCAGTGGTAAATCTCTGTGTATATTTGTTTTATACATTATGCTCTCGCCTTTGTTTATTTTCTATTTTTAGAATTCGTATGCAGGTAATTTCTGTACGGGGTTAAAACCTACACAAGCTAGACGTATCTTTTTTAAGAATCTCCATAATGTAGACATGTAGAAAATATAAATATGAAATCTCTCAAGGAGATTTGGGACAAACGACAAGTGTTGTTTGGAGGAAATAACAACAATAATGGAGAGTTCGAGAAGAATAGTAAGAAGAAGAAAAATAAGAAGCCATCTCGAATAAAGTACCTAAGCCCGAGAAGATTAGACCCCCTAGTACGAGTGGTGCAGTTGACCAATCAAAAAATCATTAGATGAAATTTTAGCCTAAAAGTTCCCATGAAATTTTCACGTAATTTCCATCTCATAATATGTAAAATAATCAAAATCCACTAAATTTAAAATAGGTACATGTAAATATTTTGGAGGGAAAAGAAGAAAAACTACTTTTTTATTTAATTGTATTTTTGGCTTATTGCCTTATAGATTTACTCAAATTCAAGTGTAGACACTCATTGAATGTGAAATCAAATTCTGCGTCCAACGAGTACCCATTATGCATACTTTTGAGAAGACCCACATTGATAAAAATTGCAAATACATTAAGAAAACGTGTTCAACAAGCTTTTTTAATGTATCTGCAATTTTTATCAGTGTGAGTCTTCTCAAAAGTATGCATAATGGGTACTCGTATCATTAGTAATTTAATTATGCATCCAACGAGTGTCTACACTTGAAATTTGAGTAAATATAAAAGGAGATAAGCCAAAAATATAATTAAAATGTAGTTTTCTTCTTTTCCCTGCAAAATTCATAACTGTTATTTTATCATTTTAACTATTATTTTATTATTTTTCCTTAGAAGGCCACTTTTAGGCTGAAGAAACCTCTAATCGAAGCTTCAACAAAACCTAGTGTGCTTCCACACAGAAGATCTGAATGTATAACTACAGATGAATTTATTTTAAGCTATGTTTTAGATAGATAAGGAGCAACATCATGTTATGTATATGAGTTGTAGCAATGACTTCTTGATGTGTTCATGAGCCTCACACAAATTCAGATCCTCAGGATCATCCTACTCTTTGCAGCTATAATGAGCTCAAAGGGAGCTATGCATGGTATACGATTTGCAAGGTTTACTTGTATCAACTTCATACATGTTTCCATGAGTGAAAGAGTATATTTCTCAACCATATATATGTTCTTGGTTCTCTTCAAAATTGGTTGAAAAGTTCATGTACAACCATGCATAGATGAAGATCACTCATTCAATCTTCTGTAGAGGAAGGTGATATGTTTAGCCATATGTTTCTATATGTCTAATTCATATTATGGCTGAAATGGCCTATATACAGGCATTTTACTTGGCTCATTGTTTCAGCAACATTTGATGATGGCTTGCATTAAGAGGAGACATTATATCGGCCATGTAAAGTACTTTTGGGTGCATTGATGTATCAACTATGCATAGAGAGAGCATATGATTTGGCATGTATTGTATTGCATTTATGGTTTTAGCCATGTATGCATTCATGTGTGCAAGGATCAACCTTGTAATGACTCATGTATTGGTGCATTGTTTGAGTGGTACATATCTTGGAGAGACTTATGAGTCTTGGTCATACATTGGAGAGAATTTTGAGCATGATGTAAAAGCCATATGTATCACATTGTATATCATCATTTTCAACCATGTACTCTCATATGGAGCCCTGTAATATGTTGTTTTATCATTTGGTTATTGGCATATTGGTCCTAGAGTCAAGGGAGAGATCTATGGGTCATGTCATGCATGTGTTGATGTGATTTTTGGTTGAGAGATGAGAGTTGTTACAACCATGTTTGGGTTGAATGATGTCATCTGTTTTAGCCACGTATGGGCATTTAGCGTCATTGTAGCCATGTAGAGTCATGCTCTTCTTATTGGTCATTGGTTGACCCATGTGAGTGATGGTCATGCATGAGAGAGGAATCATGTTTCAAACATGTGTTGGTTTTTTGGAGGCACTGTACAACCATGTTGTATCATCCATAATGCCATGTATTAAACCTATAAATCCATGTACCTTCATTGTATATATTTTGGTCTATGTGGGGCAACCTCTTATATGTTGGAAGGAGGCATTGGAAACAATAGATAGAATGTACAACATGGTGAGATGTTTTTGTAGCCCTATTACATCTTTACAATGAGTATATTCAATCTAGCAGAAGAAGGAAGTATGGTATGGTATCATTGACTTAGAGGCATAGTGTTGACTAGTGTTGCCATGGGGACCTGGTTAGTTTTCATCTGCATATCCGTTGATATTAGCATGTGTCATCCATACTCTTGCACCCTTTGTAATTGATGTCAAAGGGGAAGAGTGGAAGCCACAAGAGGATAATGAGATTAGTTTCGTGTTTTGGATGTAGGTTGACATCAATGCTAAAGGGGAAGCATGTTGGACATGTTATCTCATGGTGTTGGCATTGATGTCAATCTAGTAGTTCCTAGTCCTCATGATCTTGTTGGTTTAAAGAGGTGTTTAGAAAACCAACATTTATGACAGTGCCTTGTCAACCTAGCATGTCAACTTAAGATGTTTGTTAAGAACTTGGGTGAGGAGTCGATTGTGGTGGCATTGATAACAAAGTTGGAGGCTTTGACATGTTGATCTGTTCAATAGTGTTGGAGGCCTTAAAATTATGTTGATAGCCTTGATGACATGATTGATGAGGTGTTTCTAATGCTTGCAAAGTCTCTATAGGTGTTCGAGAAGCATTGAAGGCTACTGGAAAAATTACAAGCCAAGAGGAGGTGATTTGCATGAGTTATGTTATCTTCTTTGGGAAGTAGTTATGCTACAAGAAAAGATGTTGCTATATTTCTGGGATTCCCATATTATCATGTTGACTATCATCTCTGGGATGCAATTATTCTCCGAGTGAAGATATCTTTTTATGGGCAATACCAATTTACACATTCGCATCAGATAACATAAGTATTTCCCAGGGTATTTTCCTACGGTCTTTTATGGTTTAGAGTTGACTTGAGTCGCTCCAAATTATAGAAGGTAATAAAGTCAAAGATAATGAAGATTAGTGATTCCTATTGTTTGCATATTTCCTTATCGATAAAATGCCAGAGTGTGAAGTAGAAAGGGTTGGATTGAGAGAGAATGTGAGATGCAGTAGATATACATGTCTAATAGATTAATGGTGTAGATTGTAGCTCCCAGTTACCACTAATATGGAGAGGAGAGATTTTGTCGTAGTTGATACAATAGATATTTCAGATCAGAGTTTATATTGCTGATGTATTTGTGTTGCAGGGGTTTTATTGGAGAGATTTTTGTTGTGGCTTCAGTGCTTGAGTTTTGTATGGATAATTTATTTTTTTATGGTTGAGTGTTAGGATCCTATTATTATAGTGTGTTGCTACATGGTTTGACCTATATGATAATAGATAGTTGATATGAGCATATGTATTGATTGTGGCTTACATTGTGCAAATTGGTTGTTGTGTTGTAGTATGTATTCAGTTGTTTCTATAGATTGTGTTGATGTTGATCAACAGATTGATATTGTGAGTGGAAAATATGAAAATGGATGAAATGAGGCTCATAAGTGTTTTATTATTGATTGTGATTCTAGTCTAAAATATTCTTAAACATGGTCCATAAAGGAGCTTGAAGTTCAGGGCTTTTAGTGTGGCAAGTGGTGGAATGCCAGGAAAGTGGCGGCTTTCATTTTTAGGGCGTAGCAACATCCTTTAGGTAGAATTCTAAGAACTTGGGAGTGGTTTCTTCCATGTAGTGGTGGTAGGGTGATACTTATTGGGAGTGGTGGCTTCTAACAGGTGGTGGCCTGCAAAGTTGAGGGAGTGGTGGCTTCCTACAGGCGGTGGCCTATAGAATTCATACATGTAGTGTCCCAGAGCGAGTAGCATGTTGCATGAATGGAACGTTGTGGCTTGCACACAGGTGGTCTCTAGTGCATATCTAAAAGAAGATTTTTTATAATAATAGAATAAGAAAAAAGCATAATATTCAACAATGGTTTTCTCCCTTGTGGTTTCCGTCTCATATCTCAGTGTCTCTATGTGTGCATGTTGTATTTTCTATGTGGCTTCTCAGGATTAATTTCTTTGATGTTTATGTGATATGATATGATATTTATGGTTCATATTTATGCATAGATTTTCTTATGTGTTATGTTGCTAATGGATGAATGAAGCAGGGTTTGAAATAATAAAGGGAAAATTTGTTAAAATTGATTATAAGGCACAATACTGATTTACCCCCCCCCCAGTAGTATTCAAGGTTTCTAAAAATTGACAAAATCCTTCCTTTGGATTAGAAAGAAGAAGAACCAGGTTCAAAGGAAGAGATCTTATTCTTCTCATTCATATTCAGATGTTGTAGAAGGAAATCAAAGATCTTCCCATCTATTAATATGAAGCAGAAAACATCGAAGAAATAAATCTTTAAAATATGGTCCCCTTCATTATTTATCCTCTAATGGTTCTATTGAGGAGTTATTTTTTATCATATTTTAGAAATTTTTCTTTTTGTACCATTTTGTACAAGTAATTTGTTAGAATCTACTCATGTTCTCAAGAAGTAGTAGCCTCAAGTCTTAGAAGGTATAGTATTAGATCTCCCCAATTCTTATTTTGATGTGAAGAGGTTGGTTTTTTCCCTTCTCTTTTTAGAATCATTGAAGAAATTTTCCCTGTAATATTTATTTTGATATACTTCAACTGTGTGTTTCACAATTTTTTTCTTGAGAATGGTTAGAAAAATTTATATTGTTATTATATAATGTGCACATTGTATATATAATTTTACTATATATTTATATGGAAATGTGTTGCAATATAATTGTATCAATATTTGCAAATATTATTTAATTATCTTGAAATTATAATATATGTTATTTGTGAATTTAGTTGTATGGATGAACCATTAAGGTGTATCTAAGACATCAGAATCACCAACCTTAATATCGATGAATTTTAGATGTTTCCTCCCAACTATCTTTGAAGTTTTAATATGTCTTTGCGAAAAATCCTTGAAAAACATTTACATCGACAAAATTAAAATATTATTATACTATATATTTATAAATATAATTTTATATCATAACTATGAATTATAATTATACACTAATAAATTATTATTGTGTTAATTATATACCCAAACTTGGATGCTCCCTACTACAAGAGAATCCCAACTTGGTTGGCTGAAGAGAGCAAATGATCCTTCTTGTTGTTGCATGGTGACCGAGGAAACAAGATCCATTTTCTAAGGATTTTTTAGGGAAAGAAATCCTCCCATCAAGGGGAATTCCCCCTATCCTTATTGTATAAATAGGAGGCTCTAGTAGCCTAGTATCTGGTAGAAGAATAGCATAGTGAAGAATGTGAAGAATAGGAGAAGTTTATATACCCAACAAGTTTTGTAACTTTTTCATGTACAAGCAACTTTTTAGTAAATGGAAGCGAAATATGACCTAAACTCTTAGAATGGATTTTTCTTAAGGGTTTTGAACTTCCTTGGGTTGGGGACCACACTAGGTGCTTAAGGCCCCTCTTGTACCATTTATGTTGATTTATTTATTTATTGTTGCAAATTACTTTTGAAGGTTACTTTCATGTGTGATTATTTAGATATTTTATGAGCAGTATTGTTATTTTAGCATTTGATGATAGTTGCAGTAGTCATTTTGGTTGGATAGAATTTTCACTTTACATTCATATTTATTTATTCTCTATTTTTTATTTGTTATGCATCATTCATTATTTTATTTTCTGCAATCCACCCTATTTTCTAGCTACAAGAAACCCTACAACCTTGTACTTTTCCAGATTAACCCCACCATAAGTTGTTGTGATGCCTTGGACAGGTGTACTTTATCATTTTATAGCCTTTCCTTAGCTTATTTTCCTTTGATTCTTTCATTTAGCACACTTACTTGCTCATTGGACTGTCTCCTGTAGAAAAATAGGGACTCTTGTCGCAGTTTGACACCTGCCTTCTAAGCTCCCTTAAATTTGCATCCAACTCATGATTTTCCTTCCATATCATATTACAATACTCCTAGAACCCTAAGGACAAAACCTAGAGGTAGATAGAACTTGTAGAGTCCTCTGGTTCATTTGTTGTAGAAATTGCTTCTTTTCTACAAAATTATGGCTTACTATTTGCAAGATTTTATCTCAATAGTGTGTTTACTTTCCTTGGAAGATAGAATAGGTGCGCTTTCATATAATTTCAAATAGAGTGATTTTCCTTCTTTTATTTCAAATAGCCTAGGTTTGCATGTTTTATTTCTTCCTATTATTTATTTCCTACAATTTAGTTTTCTTATAGCATAGAATAGTTAGATTGGTCTATGTACATAATTTTGTTGGTCCACCTGCACAAAATTCAACAAAAAGAAGAGATAATTCCTACTGCACATATAGTGTTCACCCCTCTTAAGTTTGTATGAACCTCAAGTTGATAATTAAATATAAGACCCTTGGGACATATTACAAACTACCCCCTGTTAAAGTTTGGATAATAAAGAGAGGGGGGTGGGCACAATGAATTTTTCGTCATGGAATTTTATATCATTGCATGATATCAATTACCAAACTTAGAAAATAAGATGGTAGGTTAAGTCACACATATGAAAAATTAGGAACCCTTGTCCTCTCATTAAATCATAAACAGGAAAGTGGATCGCATAATGGCTTATACACTATCAATCTTACTTGAATCAACTGGTGTAGTTTATAAGTTGATGGTTGTATGAAACACACTAGAGAAAGGTTATCTGGTCATTCAGTGATTCGAGGGTTCATAAATTCATAGGTATTCCTCATAAATCAAGCCAAATACCACATCTCCTAGATCCATAGGTAGTTCAAATAATATATCTGTTGTTCCCAGAAATCTAAGGTGTATGTCTCATTAACACGAGAAAATGGACAAGACATGAATACAATTGAAAAAGTAGTCTGGTAATTGTTCTGAGGTTGTGGTTTTGTATAGAATTGAAATGCTATTCGATCATCCAAGAATCCACCCAAACAATAGAATTATCAAGGTGTTGTAGCTGCTACAACAACGCTGCAATTTTCTAACTTGAATGGCTACATTTTTTGGCCCCCCTCTGGTTTTCAAATTTTCACAGATGTGTTTATGTCTTGAAATGTTAAATTCCTTTATTGATCCAACTGTCATCAAGCTCTTTGGCTTCCCATGCTTTGATAATGCATATTGTATATACATTCCTTTTCTTTATCCTAGTTTATGCTATTTTCAATGCATTATGTTTTGTCAATGTGTTGCTTCATTCACTTTCTCTTAAGCTATTTACTATCATAAAATGCATAGTAGTTCACAATTATGAATTTTTATTTCATGAGTGAAGACGAAATCCTTACTTCACCTTGGTTCTCATTCTTTATGAATGCATTAGGGTTGGGTAGATTGCTACTTTAATTATGCATTTTTAAAGCTTCATATCTCCATGATAAGCATTATGAATTGTATACATACATATTGTGTTTCTCACCATATCTCACCTTCAATTCACATACCCTAATTTGCATTTTCAAGCCTAAGTCTTCATGAGAATTTCCTGGCATGATCACTAATTTTAGTTGCATCTTCATTGTTGGAGATTGAATTCTACAATAATTCCATTTTGGTTATTGAGTTAGTTCATTTGTTTGAATATTGACTTGGTTTTCAAACTCAAGTATCCTTTTCCAAATCAATGCAACTTCTAGCAAGTTATTCTTGGTGATTGCATATCGTTTGTTTCAAAGGGATTTGATGATGATGAAAGACTTAAATTCTCATAGATTTTATTTTTTATGAAGAGGGTTTGTATACATATTGCCATGAATTCAATAGTAGGCTTTCAAATTGCCACATTATGCATTGAACTTGCTTCAAAAGAAGGCATTAGAAACACCTTTATTGCCTATGTTTGTAAATCATTCGGAAATTTCTTCTAGTGTTTCTCTTAGATATAATGATTTCAACTTATTAATGCACTATATTGGCTATATAAAAAGCACGTATGTTTATTTTACAAAGTCCATATGCATTGGCTTGAACAAGCAAACTTGTATGCATATGGTTACTAGTTTTGGATATCATGTTTGAATTCCGCTAAACTCAAAGTTGTACCATAAATGGGTGCATCTAATTTCATCAATCAAGTTTGCAGAATATTTCATCGTGACTTAAATAATTATTTTGGGTAAGCTTGATTTCACGTGAATGATCCCAAGAGAAACCTTTGTTAACATCTACATGTTTTCATGGGGATAATTCCATATAATTTTTCCAATTTTTGTAGGAGGTATATGTTGGCAGGAAAAGTTCCCTATGGAAAAGGTTGAAAGCCTCAAAAAACAAGGATAAAATAATCAACAAAGAACACTCAATCAAGCATTCCAAACATATGAATTATCAAGGTTGGATTCAGAGACATACTCGAGGGTCCTCTGTTTGAAGATGTTCTCGCAGGGTCCAAACCCTCTGCTTCGTCCAAGATGTGCAGACCTGCAAATCAATCACAAAAAAATATACATCAACATTCATGCATAATAATATGTTATATCATCATATATAACCATTCATACTATCATTCATAATATGACAAGATATACCGACAACAATACATGAGCTTATTTATTGATTAACAACAGTAATTACAAGATAAATACAACCTATTCCAGGCCAAAGGCACCAACGAAGCCTTCCTCCAGATTTGCCCAGCCTGAAACACAAAGGAAACCTCTCTAATATGTCGGAGAAGATGCTAGATAAGGAGGTTGAGCATCTCTGCAAAGGAAACCAAGGTTTCCTAGAGACTAGGAGTGTAGGAGGCATGGGAAAGGTAGACTTGATATGGGGGGAATCAATTATAATGTCGATATATCTCTTCTCATATCAATTAGGCCTTCTCAAGGGCTGTATATATACCACCTAAAATTGGTTATTTCAGTTAGGCCATAGGCTCCTATAGGTGGACTCTCGATAAAACTCGTAAATCCCACCTGAAAAATAGTATTTTATTTTATTTTTTCATATTTAAAAATGTATACACACGTATAGTGTTATGAGACCCTCGTATGTATGTGCTTTTATGTCGAAAAAGTAGCGTATAGATTTTGAAATACATTTTTTAAGTATAAATTAAAGTCTGCAACAGAAAAGAGACTTCCCAGGGCCATAAAAGAGCATCATGTCTACAAGAGTGTTGAATGATGTTATAATAGAAGCCCCCTGATATATGAGGTCAAAGGGGATCATGATGGCTGAAATATATTAAGTATAGAGAGAGGAGTCATTTGAAAACCCAGGAGGAGATCACTAGATACCAGCTCATCAAATACCTATGGAAGGAGTCAGAAAGAAAACTCATGTTTGAGGTGGGATACCCATGCTCAAAAGTAGTAAATCATGTTCGTTGATCAAGTATAATGCAGATCCAAAATGTATACAAAAGTGTAAAAAATGAGCTAAAGAATACATAGTGGATCATTAGATCATAGCCACGAAAGAACACAACGAAGCTATGTCTTAATATCTCATAGAATAATGTCTGATCAATGATGTTGAATAACTGATCCTCATAAAAATACCAAGTCATATAGATGGAATAGTGGTACTGCATAAACTTGGGTGCCAACATATAATATGCTACTAAGAAAGACTGCAACATATAGAGCTAAGAGATGTCACTGGTATAAAATTGAAGGAGTTTTCAAGTGAACCAAGATGCTGACACAACCCGAGGTCTTCATCAACCATAGATGGTACATTTGTACACCATGAGAGTAAATGAGCTAAAGTCAACCATGTGAGAAATCATTTGATTTCCAATCATTGATGTTTATTGTTAACAAACGCGAGACAACTCAGTAACAATGATAATGAGTGTCAAGGTACCCCAATATAATCTAACAAGTGTGAATAAATGTGTTGAAATCTAACACTTGAAAGAATCTACCAATCAGAAGACATTGATGTATTCTCATTGTCAATGGTGAAGGAGGTTGCCACTGATGACTGCAAACCCTAAGTTATTGAAAAAGGACTCTAGACCTTGTTCCTAGAGAAATGATTTGTAGTTGATGGGAAACGATCTGTTGGAAGGAAGGCATTAAGGCATCCCACGTAAACCAGTGCGAGTGTAAATCACAAGCCAATAATTTAGAAGAACTCAGTTGAATAGAGATAAGGTAACCATTCTAAAGTAAATTTCCAGAATGCACAAGATGTGGCTAGCAGACAACAAAATTCCTTTGAACCAACCAATAATGAAAGATGACACATAGGTGAGGAATCCACCAATAGGGTCAAATGGAAACCAAGGTACTACACAAATTAGAACGTGTGATAATGTAAGTTGATGTCAAACACAAGGGAAACCTCTGAGTCATAGACCCATAATGTTGATCAATGTTGAGCACAAGGTCACCTATCAATTATGTAAACAGTGTAGGTTTGAACCCTGTACAGAAATTAACTGCATACAAATTCTAAAATCAAAAATTAAAGAATGGTGAGAACATTAAACATAAAATAGATATACATAGAGATTTTCCCCTGAATCCCAGAAACAGGACTACTAGATTGATTTTTCACTATATTCCTTTCAATGTTACAACACATATATATACAAGCCGAAGCATTCATAAACCCCAATCCATTAACCCTGGATTAGAACATAATTGTAGTTCCATTGACCAAGTCGACAAGATACCATGGGCATAAAACCATCTTTCCCAAAACCATGTGAAAAACCCATGCACAAAACCATAGGTAGGTCTGCCCACCTAATATAGGGTCGAAAAAAATTCCTCGGGGCAGTGCTCCAAACCTCATGTAGAGGGAATACTGCCCCCCTATAAACCCCTCGACAGGGGGGGCTTCTGCCCCCCTGTGACCCCCCCTTTTCACCCGACGCAATGAAGGGAAGGCTTCCACCCCCCCTCTAAACCCCGCATCGTGTGTGCAACTAGTCATGAAAAGAATATAACACACACCCAACATTATCCCACTTGTTATTTTCTTTCCACACAAGGGGTCATAGGAGGGCTTAATCATTGGTCTAGCATTGCAACACCCATTATTTCTCTAAACCAAGAAAACTTCTCAGTGCTCACAAAATTTGTCACTGCATGTGCAATATTCTTCAAAGTTTCCACCTTTACCAACAACACCTTTTTGTCCTCAGTCATATCCCTCACAAATTGATACTAAACATCAATGTGATTTGTATTTGAATGATAATAAGGGTTCTTTGCCAAGAAAATTGCACTTTGGTTGTCACAGTCTATCCATATATCTAGGTGTACTAACCCTATTCTTGAACACAATCTTTGCAACCAAACTTCTTCCTTGCTTGCATGAATAGATGCAATGTATTCTACCTCTATTTTTGAAAGTGCCACTATAGACTACCTCTTTCTCATCCAACTGACTACACCTCCAAATAGGTTAAAAACATACCCACTTGTAGATATTCTTTAATCCAGATCTCCAACCCAACCTCCATCAACAGTTCCACAGATGTCCAAAACTCTGTCCAATCCTGACCTTCCTTGGTATCATAGACCATAATCACTAGTTCCATGCAGATACCTGAAAACCCAGTTCATTGTTGCCCAATTCTCCTTCCCTAGTTTTGTCATAATTATGCTCAATACTCCCACTGCATGTGTAATGTTTGGTCTAGTATAAACCATTGCATACATCAAGCTACCGACTGCACTCACATATGGAACTTGAGACATGTCCTCTTCCTCTTATTGTGCCTTGGTACATTGTTTAGTAGATAACTTGACACCTACAAGAATAGGAACCTTCAACGGTTTACTATCCTCTTTATTAAACCTATGCAGTATTGTCTCAACATATTTCATCTGGTTTAACTAGAGCTTCCTCTTTACCCGGTCTCGTTTAATTTTCATGCCCAAAATATAGTTTGCAGCACCGAGATCCTTCATGTCAAATTTGGAGGAAAATTGGGTCTTTAAATCCTGGATAATTTATTTGTCATTTCTAATCAGTAACATATCATCCACATACAAGATCAAATAAATAACATGGTTACCAATTAATTGAAAATACACACGGTGATCTACTTTACCTCTGGTGAATCCAAGTCCCTGTATACATGTATCAAATTTCTAATACCACATACTTGGTGATTGTTTTAACCCATACAAAGACTTTTTTTAACCTACATACTAGTTCAATCCTTGATGGCTGTGTTAACCCATGCAAATATCTTTTTAACCTACATACCAGTTATTTATTTCCCTTCACTGCAAAGCCTTTAGGTTGCTTCACGTAGATCTCTTCTTCCAGATCCTCATGAAGAAATGTTGTCTTCACATCCATTTTTTCTACCTCAAAATCAAAAGAGGTAGCAGCAAATAAAAGTAATCTAATAGAAGCTACCTTGGCAACAAGAGAAAAAATATCACCAAAATCATTTCCTAGAACATGGGTATAACCTTTTGCCACCAATCGAGCTTTGTATTTCTCCACCTTTCCTTCTACATTCATGTTCTTGTTAAACACCCATTTTCCTCCAATAGGTTTCCTTCCAGTCAACAACTCCACGAGATCCCAAGCCTCATTTTTGTCCAAAGATGTCATTTCATGAACCATGGCCTCTTTCTAGAGTTTTCCATCCTCTGAATCTAATACCTCCCTAATAGTTCTGGGATCATCATCAATAATAGATAAAGAAAAAATTGAACATAAAGTAGATGGACTATACCTTTTTGGATGCCTTCCTTCCCGAACTGATCTTCTCATAGTTGGAGTTTGTGGCTCTTCATCTTCTGATTCCTCTTCTGCTATAGAGTCTGATTCTTCCTCCTTTAGCTAAAACTCTATCTTCTCAGGTTCCTTTGGTATGAATTCATGTTTAAAAACATATTCCACCTCTCTAAACACCAATCTTAGTTGTACACAACCTTCCTTGTTTTTTGGTTCCAAATCTTTTAACCTTTTAAACCATCCTTATACCCAATAAAAATGCACCTTTCAGATTTACTATCCAACTTGGTTCTTTTTTCCCTTTTTTCCTTTGGAACATGTACATAAGAAGCACAACAAAATAGCCCCATATGTGAAAAAGAGGGTTTCTTACCAGTCCATACGTCATGTGGAGTTTTATCCTCCAATGCTGACGAAGGTGATCTATTGACCAGGTAACATGTAGCTTTCACTGCCTCTACCCAGACTTACTGTCCTATTCCATACCTCATCTGCAGTCTAATCCTCCAATGCTGAAGAAGGTGATCTGTTGACCAAGTAACATGTAGTCTCCACTACCTCTACCTAGAATTATTGTCCTAACCCGACACCACTTAGCATGCTTCTTGCCTTTTCCATCAACGTCTTGTTCATTATTTCTACAACTCCATTTTCCTGAGGTGTGTATGGAGTAATCTTCTGTCGTGCTATACCACATTTCTTACATAACTCTTCAAATTCATTCTTGTAGAAATCTCCACCATTATTTGTCCTCAACACCTTTATCTTATTTTCTGTCTATTTTTCTTCCAGAGCCTTAAATTCTTTAAACCTGCCAAAGACTTCATATTTCTTCCTAAGGAAATATATCCACGTATTCCTTGAGAATTCATCTATAAATGATACATAGTACACATACTTACTCAGTGATGGAACCGACACAGGTCCAAACACATCAATGTGCACAAACTCTAATATCCCTTTTTCCCTCTTAGCACTAGAGGGGAAACTCACCTGATTCTGCTTCCCATATACAAAATGTTCATAGAAATCGAAATCTAGATATCTATTATATATACCTTATACCATACCATTACCATGAAGTATTCTAAGGCCCTTCTCTCAAATATTTCCAGGCCTTTGATGCCATAACATGGTCTTTTCTATAGAGACCACAAGGTTTTCTGCTCCACTCTTAGGAACCACAGAATTTTTGCACCCATCAATAATAGAGTTACCCAAAAGCTTGTCTAAAGTTCGAATCTGAACTCCCTGTATCAATACTAGTGCTCCCCGAACCATCTTGCAGGTATATTTCTCAAACAATGTTTTTACACCTACATCATCCATCTTGCTTATAGAAATCAAATTTTTGTCTAATGAAGGAATATGCATGACACCTGGAACGGTTCTAATAATTCCACCTTGCCAATTTATCTTGAGTTTTCTGCATCCAATGATTCTAGCCTTCCTATCATCCCCCAGGAAGACATCACCACCATCTTATTTCTCATACTTTCATAACCACTCCGTGTGGGGAGTGAAGTGAAAGTATGCACCGGATTCAATCAACGTGCCTCATGATCTACATGTGTACTTGAAGAAGAATCCAAGTACACATCCCCACCTTCATCTGAGGTGGTTTTCACCTCTATAGAAGGAGCATCATCAGTTCCCTTTCCTTTCTTAGGAGCTTTAGATTTATAGTCCTTTTTGAACTGTACTTCCTTTCCGCATTTCCAACATACCTTTACAGGTGTTCCTGGAGATTTAGATGTCCCACTCAAGGAATTATTTTTTTTCTATTCTAGGACCGTCCTCATATAGAAAAGGAATCTCCATTTTGGCCTCTGTATTTTTACATCTGATTTCCTCTGACAACAAGGATGAGACTATTTCATCAAACTTCAAGGTAGTTGTATTGATACCTATTACAACAACTAGGCTATCACATGAATCTGGTAGAGAACACAGTAAAATGATGCACTTACCTTCATCTGAAATTTTAATATCAGCAGATAAAAATTGGCTTACCATAGTATTAAAGGCATTCAGATTCTCTGTCATCGTGTCTCCATCCTTCATCCTTAGGTTATACAGCCTTTTCCATAGGAACTGTTTCTTCACCAGAGACTTAGATTGGTACAAAGTCCCTTACTTGTCCCACAAAGTCTTCATCGAAGCTACCCTTGATACATTCAACAATATTGAATCTGAGATACACAACTGTATTGTGCTATTTTCTTTGCGAAACAAATTTTCCCAATATTCATCTGACATTGTTGTCCATTTACTACTCGGATCTATTGTGATCCACTAATATTTATCCACCAACAAATCCTCCATCTTGAGTTTCCACAACTAAAAACTTTGACCATTAAATTTCATGATCTCTATTGTTCCACTGCTCGCCATCTTCTTTCACTACAAGAATCAATCCTGCAGATCTCCCATTGAACATGGTCTACGACAAACCCGATAAAAACCCCTCAGCAGCAAAGGCATCCCCTTGAAGCTGAAACAACTCTGATACCAAATGTAGGTTTTAACCCTGTACAAAAATTACCTGCATATGAATTCTAAAAATAGAAAATAAACAATGGCGAGAGCATAAAACATAAAATAGATATACACGAGATTTTCCCCTGAATACCAAAAATGGGACTACCAGATTGATTTTTCATTATATTCCTTTCAATCTTACAACACATATATATACATGTCGAAGCATTCATAAACCCCAATCCACTAACCCTAGATTAGAACATAACCATAGTTCCCCTTACCAGATCTACAAGATAGCATGGGCAGAAAACCATCATGCCCAAAACCATGTGCAAAACCCATTCACAAAACCATAGGTAGGTCCTCCCACCTAATATAGGATCCAAAAAAAATTCCTAGGGCGCTACCCCAAACCCCATGTAGGGGGGCTACCGCCCCCCTCCCCCACTATACCTGGTGCAATGAAAGGGGCGCTACCACCCCCCCCTAATAGGGCGAGGGTGCTAGTCATGGAAACAATATAACATAGACCCATCAAATAGGGCCGAGGTGCAACTATAGTTCTACTCTCAGAGAAATTTGTCGAAGTAAATAAGAGCAGACCCACCAGCAAGAAGTGAATGGGGACCTTCATGAGTAAAGGACCAATTCACTGATGTGACATTAAGCATAACTTGACAGACCGGGTATGGCTGATAGAAATGAGTCAAGAGACACCACAGAATGGTTGAAAACATCTTTACTTCCCTTGAAAAAAGAACAACTTGATGTGATTTTATTGCAACGTGAAATAACTTTGTATAAGTTTGCGATGCAAGAGGCATCAACAAACTCTCCATATGATTGGAAGAGTTAAGCAACCGGTGGAGGACTAAATCAAAAACAATATTATGGGTTTCCTAAAGTCAAAATAAGTCTCATCTTGATGGAGGAAAGACTCATTTTAAGTTCTTTGTTCAAGGACGACACGACTGACACTTGCTCCCATCAAATGATGAAGAAATAGTCTTGTTCCTACTTTTTTTTGGATTTTTTTTTTTTTTTTAATCTTTTTCATATTATGAAGCCTAAAAATGAATAAAATAATTCTTATAGTACAATGGAGAGAATGAATGTCAAAGGCAAGTGCACTTGTTCTTGGGACTGGAACATTTTTGTGCCCAATGCAAGGTGGCAGATGTTAGTGTCAGTCTTTCCAGCCTTCCTCCAGTGATCAAATGTGCTCTTATAAAGTAGTCTCAGAGTTTCCAAGTCAAATTTTGTCATTTCAGTGAGTCTTCAAGCAAAATTTGGTCACTATGCATTAGGTCTAGGGTTTTCCCAAATGTCAGTCCATGTCATCATTCAGCTGAGTCTATCATCATTCATAGGGTTGTCATTGTCATGTCAGTGTCTAATGAGTCATTTTACATCTTGTTCATGCTTCAGTCGTGCCTAGGCAAAGTCATTTCCCTCTCCTAGGGTTTTGATGGCAATTTATCTTCGGCGGCCAAATCACTGGCAAAACTTGTTTCCTAATGTTCATACACCTTCCCCTATCCTTAATGTACCTTATCAAACACTTCCCAACACTCAGATCCCTTGCACAAACCCTAGTTTCTAGCTACAATCTGGCAATTTTCTAGGTTTGGCCTGTGTTTTGCCCTTTTGGACCCCTTCCCCTCACTCAATCTCTGCGATTCCACTTTCCCCTGCCTCCTAACATCCCTCCCCACTCCCAAAAATTTCCCCAAGAATTTAGAAGCCCTCTATCCCCTTCATTTCGCTCCATTTCGACAAAATCCCTTGTTTCACACATCGGGACAAGTTGCACTCAAATGATGTTTCAGAGCAATCAAAGATGAATTTTGGGAAACTGAGAGAGGTTTTTGTTCACAACATGCCAAAGAAGAAAAACCTCCTTCACTTTTTTCACAGGTGTCACTTTTTGAGAAAAATGTCAAGAATATCGTTGCCTCAGGAGAATCAAAAGCACCTCTGAAGTGACCTTGGGAAAATCAAGTTTTCTCCTAGCTTGGTTAACCAAATTACTTGCTGGATGGGTAAAATGCTAGCTAGACACAAAGAGATTTCCAATGAGCTATCATGAGCTCAATTTGGGGTTGAGGAAGGTATTCAAAAGTTGACTGCAACAGCACTCTTCCTTGAGGCAGCCTCATTGGGCACTTTTTGACCAGTTTTGGGAGATTTGATTTTTGATAGGTCAAATCAACTCCAAATTGAAAAATTCCACTTGGGTTGGAAAATAGACTCAAAGAAATTTCCAACGAGCTATCCTTCACCTGATTCTGACACCGGGAAGGCTCTCAAACAAGGCTGTGAATGTGCGCGACCAGTCAAGTGGTGCGCGACCAGTTGAGCTGTAAAAGCCAAAATCACCTCAAACTCACTCAAATCTTCTTCAAATTTGCAAATTGGGTTGAGAGGTTGAGGTACAGAGTATGAAAAGGAGCTTGATGAGCTGTGGAGGATTCGAAGTGACCGAGTCATCAACCGTTGGAGGCCCGGAGACCTATTGCCCAAGGAGAGGGAGTCTTTGCTCATTCAGGAGAATGCTCACTTGGAGAGGCTGTTGGAGAAGAACAACCAGGACAAGAGGCTGCTAAGGAACATGAAAAACCACTACTGGGCGAGGATGCATGTTTGCAAGGCAAAGATGAAGATATTCCAGAGGAGGTTGTCCGAGGCCCGCAAGAGAAAGAAAAAGACTAATCCACTCCGTATCTTGGCTGAGGCCTCTCTCACTCACCATGATACTCATTAGCATCTTCCTAGCAGCTGGCACAAGAAATTTTGAGAGTTTTGAAGCATTTTTGGCATTTGTGGGAATTTTACAGGTTTTGGCCATTTGACTCGTCTCACCCCGCGCGCGACCAGTCATGGGGGCAACTCAGAACGGGGAAAACTTTGCATTTTTGGAATTTTCATGCAAAAATACACTTGCCTATGGATGGGTTTCAGATTTTATGGAGATTT
The DNA here is from genome assembly GCA_031772625.1 of Pinus tabuliformis. NCBI lineage: Eukaryota > Viridiplantae > Streptophyta > Pinopsida > Pinales > Pinaceae > Pinus > Pinus tabuliformis. Next base: position 1,746,994,025 of record CM062819.1, on the reverse strand, counting down.
GGGCTTCCAAAAGCTCAAAACACATGCAAATTTTGACTTTCTGCCCCTATTTTGAGTTGCAGAAAGTTGTCTTGGGAGAAATGACTTTTGAGGGGTCAAATCAACTCCAAATTCAGAAATTCTAGTGGGGTTGGAAAGTAGACTCGCAGACCTTTCCAACGAGCTATCTTGCACCTGATTTGGACACTGGGAAGACCCTCAAACAGAGCTGTGAACGTGCGCGACCAGTCAGAGTGATGTGCGCGACCAGTCAGGGAAATTTGCCTGTTTTGACCAATTCGGCCAGCAAAACACTATTTTCATCTTGGTTGACTTTTGAGGCATGTAAATGATGGATTTTTGTGTAATTTTCATGGCACTTAGATGCTTTTACTCTCCTTGAATACTTCTAGAAGATTCTTTGATGTAAATGGTAAATATTTAATGCATGGATAGGTTTCCTAAGTTTTAGAGGCAAGTTGTTTTGACTGCCTATTATCTAGTGCTCAGTTTAGAATTAGTTGAAACAGCTCCTAGGAAGCTGAGCTCGACCCCTAGAGGTGGGGAAAGGAGTTAGATCATCTATATTATGCCTTCTCTTGCTCATTTTCATGGTTGGACTCTTGAGGGAGAAGCTCCTATTGTATATTTTACTTGTATCTCTGCAATTTGAGGAAAAGGAAGACCAGGGTTTTGCAGACATCATTGGGATTCTTGTGGACTCTTATGTTGATGGTGTGTTCTCTTATTGTAATTGTAAGTGTGTTTATGTGTTCCATCTCTTTCTTTACTGCAGCTTATTAAACAAATGAAGTGATAAAGTTTGAATTCATGCTTGCCATGCTCAGCTTTCAAATTTGTTTAATGTTTATGTTTTCCACTGTCTAGAGAGGATTCAAAGTCATTGTTTGCCCTCTTTAGCTTCTCTTTTTTCTTCCTTGATCATCCATCTCAGCTAAAGGCATCAGCACAAACTCCTACCTTGCCCCAAAGACCCACCTGCAAAACCTGAGCTCAATCCCCGCACCCTGAATTGCACTCCCTCGATTTGCCACCAAAAAACCCCAAAAACCACCAAATCAACCTTTTAATCAGTTTACTAGCCTAATATCAGTGTCACTGTATTGGTCATCTCTGTCCATTGAATATCTTACTGAGATTGACCGGAGAGAGCCTTCTCATACCCCGTAGGGCTAGCTACGAGGTGAAATGGTTTGATGTTGCCTTGAAGGTTTACCTTCCTCAGCCTAGGGTGAAATCTCAAGCGCTAACATACTGGCGACCATATTGGGGAGAACAAACTTGTTTGTGGATTGATGTGTTTGTTTCATAAGTCTTAGATGGAGCCTGAAGTTATGCCAGGTAGCCTTCGAAAACGCTCTTGTTTTACGTCAGCGTTAGTAGATAAACGCTGCTTCAGTCAATCTCCGTGAGCTTGTGAATACAGCACTTCATTTGCATTTCACCCCAGTACATATATCAAGTTCAGATCTGATTGTTGATAGTGGACAATGATCAGACACTTGACAGGCTGAAATCATTCACTTGGCGACTCTAAATCATTTTCAAGATCAGATCCAAAGACTCCACTGGAGGATGATCCCAACCAGCAGAAACATGAAAGGAGAACATGGACATATCAGGTATTCAAGTTGGAATTTCATCCAAGACATTTTGTTCTTTGTCATAAATTATTTCTTCTCTTTTCCCAAGAATGTCAAGAAGGCTTTGCAAAGTATATTGTATTTGAGAAAAGATCCCAGGCCTGCAGTTGATTCTTTCCCTTTGAAGATTGTGAATACCAAAGTTTTGCATGCCTTTAAGCTTGATCAAGATCCTTTTTCTGAATTTTGTGATGAACCTATACCTGCTGTACATACCCCTATACCTTGTAAAATTCCAGATCGGTATAAACCTCTTGTTTTACCTTCTGTTCTTCATGCTTTTCCCAAAAACTATGATCTATACTTGCCAATGTTTGATGGTGAAGGTGAATGTAAGAATGTCAACGCTGAGCAACATGTCCAGAATTTTGAGAATTTTCTAGATCTTTTTGAAGTTGATGAAGAAGATGTTAGTATTAGGCTTTTTGCTCTTTCTTTGCGAGCCAAAGTGAAGAGTTGGTTCAAAACCCTGCCTGATGCAAGCATCTCAGATTTCCAGCAGTTTGTCAAAGTTTTTCTCGACAGGTGGATGATCGGGTAGAACCTTTTCTTGATTGTAGAAGAGTATAACCAGCTGAAAAGATTGCCAGGTGAGACAGTACAATAGTTTTCGGCCAGATTTAATCAAGTTTATTATTCGATGCCAGTTGATATAAGGCCTACTCCTAGATCTGCTCTCTTGCACTATCCGGGTGCCTTTGATCCGGAGATGGAGTTTCAGCTGAGAGAAAGGGATATTGCAACACTTCACGAGATGCAAAACAGTGCAGTAAGTGTAGAGGCTCATCTGTTGATCCGAAGGGCAAGGATGAAGGAAGAAGAGATGAAAAACATAGATCCGGCCGAATCTCTAGAGGTAAAGCTTGACGTTTTGGTAAGTGCAGTAGAAGAGATGATGGACAAGATCAACTCAAGGAATGATTATGATGTTCATGGCTCGCTGATTGAAGAAGAACAAGTTGCTGATCCAAAACATTTTGTTTCTTACCCTAGTTGTCGTAGTGATTGTTTTATAGATCATTGTGAAGAAGAGAGAGCTGTTGATATGATGTGTATGTTTGATGATGACTTGCCTCATTATGATCATTATGATGATGATTATGTTCTCCAAACAAACGCTAATCTTGCAGATGAACCAGCAGCTAGTTTGTGGGAGGAAAAAGTTCATTTTCAGCAGCTTGAATACAATGTTCAGTCATCATATATCAGCTATGACAGTGATGAGGAAAGTGTAGAAAAGCTTGAAGTAAGTGAAGGATCTTTGCCTTTTTTTTTTGATTCATGTCAGTTCATCAGAGACAACTTCCATGCAATCAAAAATCCGTTGTTGACTAGTCTTGATTTGGATCCTCTTGAGCGCGATGAAAACTTTGTTCAAGACTTCTCATATTCAGATTTGCAACCCCTGAAAGCCATTGATTGTCAATTTGCAGCTGATTTAATGATTCAAGGCGACTCCGTACCATTCTGTTTTGAATCATTTCAGTTTTTGAAGGGTCGATTGCATAGTACATCTTCAAATGAAAAGCCTATAACAAATCAACAATCACTCAGTTTTAATGTTGAGGATGAAGGTCAGATTATAGATGAAGTTGTGGAAGATGAAATACATGATGTGATGATGAAGGAAGATTCTATACCCTTTTGTTTCGAAGCATTTCAGTTTATAAGGCAGAATCTTCATAAAATCTCTCAAGAAAAAGATGAACAGCTAGAAGGATGTCGTACATTTTCAATGGATACATTGCAGCAGTCTTTTCAAGTTTTTCATGATCCAATAGCTGATGTTTTGGATGAGGTTTGCAGTCAAAGTCTTTCTCCATTGACTACATGTGAGCTTGAAACATGTGCTGATATGAATCTGATTCGGCAGCCGGTTTCTTTGTCATTTTCAGCAGAGGTCTCATCACAAGGCTCAGATCAAAGTTTGCATGCATGGTATGAGGAAAAGAGAAGTAATCCATTGGATGAGCTAAGTTCCAGTGAGCTTGAATTTCAAGATCCTTATGCAGTGTTTTTGGAGGCGGATAGAGAATTCATATCTTTCAATGGATCTGTTTCTAAGTTGTCATGGGAGTTGCCTTTCAGTAGTTCTCTCTTGTTGTTCATAAGCGAACACTTGTGGAGAATTCGAACAGCAGATGGGACACTTACTTGGTTACATTGGTTGTTTCATTTCACTTGATCAGGTGATGTATGAAACTGTTAGAGTAGGTTGTGATGAATAAGCTCCCCTTTGAGCATCATTTTCAGTTTGTCGGTTGTGTTTAAGTATCGAGTCAATTTCTAGTTGAGTCATGAGTCCTTTACTAGTCCAGTTTCAGTCTTGTTGTTAAGTTAGTTTGAGTCGGTTTTCAGTCATGCATTTCAGCTTGAGTTTTTGACTCCATCGCCCAATGGTTGAAAGCACTGGTCTACTCTCCCAGATGTCTAAGGTTCTTGGCACCTCCAAGGAGCTACCATCCCCATTGGAGCCAATGTTAGTGTCAGTCTTTCCAGCCTTCCTCCAGTGATCAAATGTGCTCTTATAAAGTAGTCTCAGAGTTTCCAAGTCAAATTTTGTCATTTCAGTGAGTCTTCAAGCAAACTTTGGTCACTAGGCATTAGGTCTAGGGTTTGCCCAAATGTCAGTCCATGTCATCATTCAGCTGAATCTATCATCATTCATAGGGTTGTCATTGTCATGTCAGTGTCTAATGAGTCATTTTACATCTTGTTCATGCTTCAGTCGTGCCTAGGCAAAGTCATTTCCCTCTCCTAGGGTTTTGATGGCAATTTCTCTTGGGCGGCCAAATCACTGGCAAAACTTGTTTCCTGATGTTCATACACCTTCCCCTATCCTTAATGTACCTTATCAAACACTTCCCAACACTCAGATCCCTTGCACAAACTCTAGTTTCTAGCTACAATCTGGCAATTTTCTAGGTTTGGCCTGTGTTTTGCCCTTTTGGACCCCTTCCCCTCACTCAATCTCTGCGATTCCACTTTCCCCTACCTCCTAACATCCCTCCCCACTCCCAAAAATTTCCCCAAGAATTTAGAAGCCCTCTATCCCCTTCATTTCACTCCATTTCGACAAAATCCCTTGTTTCACACATCGGGGCAAGTTGCACTCAAATGATGTTTCAGAGCAATCAAAGATGAATTTTGGGAAACTGAGAGATTTTTTTGTCCAAAACATTCCAAAGAAGAAAAACCTCCTTCACTTTTTTCACAGGTGTCATTGTTTGAGAAAAATGTCAAGAATATCGTTGCCTCAGGAGAATCAAAAGCACCTCTGAAGTGACCTTGGGAAAATCAAGTTTTCTCCTAGCTTGGTTAACCAAATGACTTGCTGGATGGGTAAAATGATAACTAGACACAAAGATATTTCCAATGAGCTATCATGAGCTCAATTTGGGGTTGAGGAAGGTATTCAAAAGTTGACTGCAACAACACTCTTCCTTGAGGCAGCCTCATTGGGCACTTTTTGACCAGTCTTGGGAGATTTGATTTTTGACAGGTCAAATCAACTCCAAATTGAAACATTCCACTTGGGTTGAAAAGTAGACTCAAAGACCTTTCCAACGAGTTATCCTGCGCCCGATTCTGACACATGGAAGGCCCTCAAACAAGGCTGTGAATGTGCGCGACCAGTCAAGTGGTGCGCTACCAGTCAGAGGCTCTCCTGCAGTGTTAAATTACAACGTGCGCGACCTGTTGGGAGGTGCGCGACCAGTTGAGCTGTAAAAGCCAAAATCACCTCAAACTCACTCAAATCTTCTTCAAATTTGCAAATTGGGTTGAGAGGTTGAGGTACAGAGGATGAAAAGGAGCTTGATGAGCTGTGGAGGATTCGAAGTGACCGAGTCATCAACCGTTGGAGTCCCGGAGACCTATTGCCCAAGGAGAGGGAGTCTTTGCTCATTCAGGAGAATGCTCGCTTGGAGAGGCTGTTGGAGAAGGCCAACCAGGACAAGAGGCTGCTAAGGAACATGAAAAACCACTACTGGGCGAGGATGCATGTTTGCAAGGCAAAGATGAAGATATTCCAGAGGAGGTTGTCCGAGGCCCGCAAGAGAAAGAAAAAGACTAATCCAGTCCGTATCTTGGCCGAGGCCTCTCTCACTCACCATGATACTCATTAGCATCTTACTAGCAGCTGGAACAAGAAATTTTGAGAGTTTTGAAGCATTTTTGGCATTTGTGGGAATTTTACAGGTTTTGGCCATTTGACTCGTCTCACCCCGCGCGCGACCAGTCATGGGGGCAACTCAGAACGGGGAAAACTTTGAATTTTTGGAATTTTCATGCAAAAATACACTTGCCTATGGATGGGTTTCAGATTTTATGGAGATTTGGGCTTCGAAAAGCTCAAAACACATGCAAATTTTGACTTTCGGCCCCTATTTTGAGTTGCAGAAAGCTGTCTTGGGAAAAAATGCCTTTTTAGGGGTCAAATCAACTCCAAATTCAGAAATACTAGTGGGGTTGGAAAGTAGACTCGCAGACCTTTCCAACGAGCTATCTTGCACCTGATTTGGACACCGGAAAGACCCTCAAACAGAGCTGTGAATGTGCATGACTAGTCAGAGTGATGTGCGCGACCAGTCAGGGAAATTTGCCTGTTTTGACCAATCGGCCAGCAAAACACTGTTTTCATCTTGGTTGACTTTTGAGGCATGTAAATGATGGATTTTTGTGTAATTTTTATGGCACTTAGATGCTTTTACTCTCCTTGAATAATTCTAGAAGATTCTTTGATGTAAATGGTAAATATTTAATGCATGGATAGGTTTCCTAAGTTTTAGAGGCAAGTTGTTTTGACTGCCTATTATCTAGTGCTCAGTTTAGAATTAGTTGAAACAGCTCCTAGGAAGCTGAGCTCGACCCCTAGAGGTGGGGAAAGGAGTTAGATCATCTATATTATGCCTTCTCTTGCTCATTTTCATGGTTGGACTCTTGAGGGAGAAGCTCCTATTGTATATTTTACTTGTATCTCTGCAATTTGAGGAAAAGGAAGACCAGGGTTTTGCAGACATCATTGGGATTCTTGTGGACTCTTATGTTGATGGTGTGTTCTCTTATTGTAATTGTAAGTGTGTTTATGTGTTCCATCTCTTTCTTTACTGCAGCTTATTAAACAAATGAAGTGATAAAGTTTGAATTCATGCTTGCCATGCTCAGCTTTCAAATTTGTTTAATGTTTATGTTTTCCACTGTCTAGAGAGGATTCAAAGTCATTGTTTGCCCTCTTTAGCTTCTCTTTTTTCTTCCTTGATCATCCATCTCAGCTAAAGGCATCAGCACAAACTCCTACCTTGCCCCAAAGACCCACCTGCAAAACCTGAGCTCAATCCCCGCACCCTGAATTGCACTCCCTCCATTTGCCACCAAAAAACCCCAAAAACCCCCAAATCAACCTTTTAATCAGTTTACTAGCCTAATATCAGTGTCACTGTATTGGTCATCTCTGTCCATTGAATATCTTACTGAGATTGACCGGAGAGAGCCTTCTCATACCCCGTAGGGCTAGCTACGAGGTGAAATGGTTTGATGTTGCCTTGAAGGTTTACCTTCCTCAGCCTAGGGTGAAATCTCAAGCGCTAATAGCAGATACTGGTCATTGACACTTAGGGGATACTGGTCAAAAGTGGCTTATACAAGAGTCCAATGAATCTTCCTTAAGGCCAAAAGGGGTGCAGGTGGTCAATATGCAATGCCATAGTAAAACTAAACACATGGGATCCTCTTGGGTATAAATCCAGAATAAATGCGAAGAAGAAGAAGAATGAGGCTTCAATGAAAATTCATGACAAGACTAAAGAGGACTCTCGAGCCTACACAATATTTGCAATAATGGGCAACATATGCTAGTGAGGTTCTAACTAGGAATCGCATGGAGGGAAAGTCTCTACCACTATGTTACGACTTTACAAAACGACAAGTGAGAGAGGTTAAAAAACCGAAACATAGTGGGGCTAACCTTGTGGATAAATATCACAATATGAGGTCAATATGCAAAATGCAAAGGAAAATTCATATATCTTAACATATATGCCAGTTTAGAGTACGATACCTACAACGATAGGCCAATGATCATGGAGTCGAAGAAACAAGAAAACATCACTAAGTGATAAGAGAATCTTCATCACCCTAAAAATGGTCCTTCCCAAGGCTTCAAGAAAAGGGTCAAAAGTTCTCAAAAATAAAATAATAAAGTTAAAAATGAACTTTAAGAAAGTGAGTTTAAGTTTTAATTATAAAATGGACTTTTGAAATCACCCAATTTCATTCTTACCATCCAAGTGTTGAGGAGAGATATTTTGGAGCAAATTTGAGCAAGCTAATACAACCAATTCCACCAACGAATCTGGTAACCATGAAATCTAGGTAATTCATAACCCAAAACTCTTCCATTTAAGTAAAAAAATTGATAGATCAAATTGATTTTTCAGTGGAATTTTTAAAATTTAAAACTAGTTATGTGGGTCTGGAATTATCGGATCGCATATAGAAAGCCCTGTACATGAGTTATCAAAGGGAAAGTCATGTATATATGCAACTATCTCTTACAGAAGCCACATACACGTAGAACTAATTTCTAGTCGGTGAAATCACTCAATTTTTTTAGGATGTCGATCATTTGGAGAGAGATAGAACACAATGATGTGGATAATGAACTATTAGAAGGTCAAGAATCATTGGATGGATAGAAAAAATGTGGTTTTCTCAAATTCTTCATGATGCCCAATATGATATCTCAAACTCAATTATTGGAAATGTTGATCAATTATTGGGACCCATAGCAAGTGCATTTTTTTATGGATTCAATGCCTTTGTAAATTTGAGTGGAAGACATCTACTTCATTATAGGTCTCTCCAAAAGCGGAGAAGCAGTTAATCTGAAAGGAAATCCCAATGGGGGTCTTAATATTAACGATTTTATTGTTGTGTACTATGTAGTAGACACAAAAAATGTTGGATCACAAGTCCCGATTAAACAAATCACGAGCCTACCTATCAAGATCATACTTTTCACCATTAGTAGGATATCAGGCTCAACTTCTTTACACCAAGCATCAAGACCAACTATGTTTCTAGCAATGGAATGCTTGAAACCAGTAGTGTATGATTTGTTTACATATCTCTTGGTCAATATGACGAAGAAATACAAGGAAAGACAAAAACTTGTAATATTACCAGGGAATATTTACAGTAAATAACAAAGAAAACATAGACATAAAAACCATGAAAATCAAACACAAGAATCAATCCATGAAATTGCACCAAAAACTGCTTTGCTGAGCCATTTTATTATAATACAAAGAGGGTACAATGAGGTGGTGGAAAGAGTGCACCTGGGCTTGCTCAAGGAAAGTTAGCTAAGACTAAATGAACAATAAGAAGTCCCTCCAAAATCTTATGTGGCTCTCTCTGGCTCTACACTGAAACTACCAAGAAATATGTTGCTAGCTGTGAAGAATTGTTGCTAGGGCCTCCTCCGATGCTCTGAAAATTTTAGGAAATTAACCTTGAGCTCTCCACCAAAAACCCACAAAGGAATTGGACAAATGTTGACCTCAGAATTTCGGCCAAAATTTCCCCTAGCTCCACTTGTTGTTGGCTGAGTTGGGACCCCTGTTTGACCCCTCAAATCTACCTAGAAAATTAAGAAATTTTAGATATGAGATCCTTGTAAAAAACCCAGAAAAAACTATAAAGGGTTTCCCTTGCTTCCAACCTTCAAAAATTGACCCTTCATAGCTTGGCCCTCCACCAAATTCAAATTTTGTTACTATGGCTACTCCTATCAATCTCTTCTCTCTAAATTATAGCAATCCTTCTCCAATTACCCTCCAAATGAAATCCCAACAGATTAGCTCCTAAATCCTTCTCTCAAGCCTCCCCACAATCATCTCCACTAATGATTACGCAGTTGTGGGACAAGTCTTTGTAGGCCCAACCAAAGAAATCTATCTTTCTGAGATAGGCATTCTCAACTCCTGTAAATTCTTTCCTTCACATGTAATTTGGACAAGGAATTTCCCAGTAATGGTATAGCCTCTAATTTCAGTACCCCACTTCACCCAAGAACTATGTTGTTCTTCTTTTGCGTCCTGGCTGAAGCTAAGACAAGTCTTGCCACTTGATATTGGTCCCCCAAGTCTCCATAAAGTCATGACAATACCTCCCTAGGGTGGAACTCATGGTCGACTGAAGAAGAGGGTGAGATTTCTCATTGGTAACCTATGGTGCTAAACAACACTTATGACTCAGCTGAACCACTAGAGCTTTAATGTGTAAATGTCAAATTATCAAAAGGTGCCCAATTCTACCTTCAACCCTCTATTTATAATTGATGCCTCACCTTTCCTTGTTGGTCCCTCATCCAAATATTTTGACCTCCTTTCCACAAAATCAATTTTTCGTCCAAGGAGTGCGTATTCCATGAGGGGTGACCCCCATATTCCACTAATATTGAAGTTTTTGATTTCTCCTAATTACCATGTACCAAAAATGTCTCCAGTGCTCATATTACAAAATTGTGCTATTCTTAGCACTTCCATAATAGACTTATTTAATCCCATTAAATAAAAAAAATCAAAATTGGGGATATCAAAGTCCTCCACGCCAAAAATTGCTTGTACTCAAGCAATGCCTGAAAAGGCACACTTTTTGTTGTTGATCCCTATTGTTACTGCAAAATATGTGAGGGTCCCATATGCGCTACTGAATCATCCCTAACCTCTGCACTGTCCTACCATGAATGAATCCCTCAATACCATGATCCCAAGCCATCTTGTCCAACATGAAGCTCCCCTTGCTTCATTCACTACCCTCCCAGGTATAAGTACCAAAATCCCTCTGCATACCACCAATGAGTAGGGAATCATGATAATGTGGCACCATATCCAACCCCTAATGAAGTGGCCCTACCAAGTAGTCCATCTTATACACTCCAAGGGTAAACTCCTGAAGATACCACCTAATCCCTGTGGAGATAAAGTCTCGCTCACGTGAGCTTCTTCAGATATCATGTTGGTGACCAACCTTCCATGCTAATGAAGTTACCCACACCATCAATGACTCATTAAAGCCTAATAGAAGATCTGAATGATCTCCCCATGTAGTAGCCAGCTCATCCGTAAAGGTCATTGAGTTGTGAAGTGTTGTGATGCTCGGGTCCCTTGCTAGTCTCAGAAGGGTGCGACAATATTGGTGTTGCACCACTCTAACTACGAAATACTCCTTATCATGACCAAACTATACCCTCCTCTCTTGGGACTTGATGGTGAAAAGTATGTGAAGGCCAAACTCATCCTGCCCACGCATCTCCATGATGCCAATGTCTACCCACCCACTATCAATTTCGGTATCGAGCAACAATAGGATACATTTTCCTTTCCATATAGTGGAGGTCTCAGTGATCCCCCATGTGTCAAATCCAAGGTGAACTGGATCACCCTTTCCTATGTCTTTGATCATCACAATGTGGAGTGACCTGTCAGCGGACTGAATCCCCAAATTCAATAACAAGATTCACTACGACATAGTCCTGATGACTGTTGAAACCATCCCATTCCATATCTTTTCTATTTGTATGTAATCAATGTATAGACTTCATATCCCGTGAATCAACCAAGTGATCTAAGAATTTCCCTGCACCTCCCATACCACATTGTGAAATCTATGATCCTGCCTCTTGAAAGCACACGTCGATACTTCCTGTAGGGAAATTTAATTGTATGCTAAATCCCTATCATTTAATTTTTCAACCCGGGGGTTCTGTAAACTTAGAAGCAAACCAAAATTTATGGGACCTCAGATGAAACTGTTGTAGGAAGTTAGTTTAGAATGGAAATACATATTACAAATCTAAACTATTTCGAAAAGAAAATATTCAGATCTATTTTATGAAAGAATATAAATGATTGGTCAATGAGATTAGTCTATTTCAGAAGACAGAGAAGAGGCTCTTATTCAAGATTCCTGGTTGTCTTTCCGCATTCCTTCTATAATAACAATGCAAACATCTAAGAAAGCATGATGAAATGTAACTATGAAAGCATATAAGAAAGTGAATTTTGATTCCATCCAGTACTAGTTCACATAGAAGAGGCTATTATCTAAGAGTCCTAGTTGTCCTTACACATCCAAACTAATTACTAAAAGGAGATCAACATTCACACAAAAAAACATGGCCATAAAATGAATTCATACCGAAATTATCTACAAGTATTTACAACAAAGAAATAAGATGAACATCCAGAATTAAAACTAGTATATTGAAAACTATAAACATTACTCTACAAAAACGTTTACTTAGCTTGGTATGGTGATCCTTCCATTCCTCAATGAGCACACATGAACAACTATCACACCTTAAGAATCAAACAACACTCACAACTCATAATTTTGGAGAAAATGGTATTATTCATTCTGAATGAACAATCATAGATGTGATGCAAAAGAATAATTGATAACTGTTCTCCTTCCTTTGAAGGATTCTTCTCTTATTTATACATGAATTAGGGATATATAATCAGTAAATGTAGATCCCTTAAATATCTACTAGATCCATACTTGTTTCAACTTATCCCTAAATACTAGATACAAATCCCATGACACACCAAGATCTCCATGATCTTTCTCCTTGGAATATGGTCCACCTCTTGAGTTGAAATTCGAATTTGTGCATTGGAGGCCACATAAGGGTGCCTTGGAAGCTTCCAAATGACCTACACATGTCATCATACTCAAGCCACTTTTAGGTATAAGAAAATAAATGTTATTTTTCTAACTTTGAATCATAAATTCACTCTAAATACATGAAATTAATAACATTGGAAAATGTAAATATGAACTCATGTAGTAATGATAATGTAGGGTTATGTAATGATAATGTGATGGAATGAGGTGAAAAAATGAGGATAAAGGTGAAAAATAGAGTGAAAGTGAATGTTAATTTGGCAGCCCAACATACCCTGCAGCGTAAGTTATTGCATGTCCTCATGCAATCTATTGCATTGATTCACTTAATCATGATTTAATCTTTTTGAATTGTCTTACTTTTATATGAAATTTGACTGATATCGATTTTTTTTTAACTTCGCATATTTTTTTTTTTTTTTGACAACTTTGTTCTGTTTGCAAAGTGTTCTTTTTGAAAAACATTCAATTGCAACATAATATTTTGGTTGGTTCTTGTGTGACAACCTAAATTTGATTAATATTGGTTCTTGTGTAACAATACTTTTGTTGTTTTTGTGTTGCATCAAAAGACACTGAAAACATTTAATCAACCATTATTTCTTCAATCATTATTTGCAAAACATGTAATGTTTGAATCATAATGCAATAGTAGTTGTTTGGAAAAGTATGTTGGTTAGGATGACATGTGCATAAAGGACATATATGACATATGAAAGGTGATAATGGAATATGAATGTGATATATATCACGAAATGTGAATATGAGGTATGAACATGAACATGGTGAAGCCTTTTCCAAAAATTATAATTTCAGTATTAAAGGAATTATATGATAAAAAACTAGAAAGAACATACCTTTACTTACCTAAGTGGAAAACTTATGTATATGTAGAAAAATGTAGCTCCTGCTGATGAATCATGGAATGAAGAATAAAATAATTTGATATGCATCTTGGATGTATACATGATGGATGAAGTTCTAAATGTGGATCATTTATTACTACGACTGAATCTATTCCAAAGTAAAAAAATATTGTTGAATCTTCTACTGAATCATATAGTCTTCATGTTGTCCCACATCATGGCACAATTATTTTCATGTGAATAAATGTGTTGATGTCAAACATGAAAATAAGTCATTGGATTACTAGCCATTGACGAATTTCGTTAACCAATGTGAGGCAAAATCATCATTAATGTCAATGAATGCCAAGTTACGTAAGTACATCTTGCAAAGTTAGAATGTATGAGCTGACGTCGAGCCACTTGCAAGATCCAACGATCAAGGGAAATTGATGTATTCTCATGATTGTTGGTGTAAGAACTTGTCATTGATGCATACAAGCCTCAAGGTACTATTAAAGACTCTAGCCTTGAACCTAGATAATGTGTTGATGTCGATAGGCCAAGACTTGTTAAAAGGAGGTCCTTAAGGAATCCCACATTAGTCAACGCGAGTTCGTATAAACTGATTGGTAGGACTATAGATAAAAGATGTCATGGTCAAACATTTTTTATGGCAAGGAAAACACGACAATGTAGAGAGATGTATGGTTTTTCATGAGGTGAAAAGATGAACTGAAAAGTATGCAAAAATGTATGCGACCCAAAAAAGTAGACATGTATGAAGTCATGATGGATAAGGCAATGAACCAGTGGAATTTAACATGGATGACTAATGAGGCTTTGAAGGAGAAGTGTGGGTAAACATATCATGACGCGAAAGATTCTTGTGTAGCGACAAATGTCACGACATTTGTAACGAAGAATTAGCTTCTCCAAGCTCTCAATGGTGAATGTGATTTCTGGAGATCACAGCTGCATGAACTTGAATTGTCTGCGCACCTGTAAAAACTTAATACAAATCCTGGATGAAAACTGTCAGAGCTTTTGAAAGATATAAAATGATAGAATGAGTATGAAAGCTTAGCAACCAAAATAAAATGAAATGAAAATTTTTTACCTATTGCCTTTGCACATAAGTTCCTCTGAAATAACTCCAAGAAAGAAAATTAGCATAAATTGTTTCCAAGAGTTATGAAATGTCCATTTGCAAAAAAAAAAAATTATTTATTCTTAAAAAAAAAAATATTATTTTTAATTGTTTTAATTTTTATTTGTTTTTAATTTTTAATTTTTTCATTGTTTTGAATTTTTTTTATCTTTTTATTATAAAAAAAATAATAAAAAAATTAAAATAAATTTTATTTTGTATTCCCAAGGAAATCGATTTTCTTTTTCACGGGAGATTGAGGTCTACTCAAGAAAAACCATTTTATTTTTCACTGATCCACATAAAATACACTATTAATTTTTTAAATTAAACTTGTAATCTTTCTTAGGTCCTTCTAATAACATAAACTTGAAAATTACCTTAATCTCGGATAGTGGTCGCTGACTGGCCAAAAACAATGTTGGGCGAAAACAAGTCAATGTGACATGCAAGGCCTCAATAAACAATGTATGCTTCCACCTGGTAAGGTTGCAAATTTCATGCAGGGTAGAGTCTGTAGAGCCAAGCCCAGGGAATAATTGAAATAGATGTTGGGAATTTCTGATAATTCCAAACAAAATAACTGAACAGAAAGTAATACTTTGTTTTGCCACAGGATAAAAAAAAAATCGTTTGCGGAATACGGTGTTTCAGCAATGCAGTTTCGTCAATTGCTGAATGCAGTGTTTCGGCAACGGTGTTTCAGCAACGCTGAAACTGGTGTTTTAGCAACACTCTGTTTTGATGCAGAGAAACTATTTTCTGAATACGGTGTTTTAGCAACACAAAAAAACATGTATTAATTAAAAGGAAACCAACTGTTACAAAAACATCTTCCTCACATAGAGGGATTTCACAACTGCTTGTTACAAAAGCATCTTCCTCTTAATAGAGGTATTTCACAACTGTCTATGTTAAAAAACATCTTCCTCTTAACAGAGGGATTCTCCAACTATCTATGCTGAAAAGCATCTTCCTCTTAACAGAGGAATTCTCCAAGGAATGCTTCAGTTCCACACAAATAGCATCTTCCTCTTAACAGAGGGATTCTCCAAGGAACTCTTTAGCTGTTGTTCCAAAATTAACACTACTGTGTCTGCACTTCTGTGCATTACAAAACAAGCAAAATACTTTGTCTCTGTTTTGAACCTTTACACTGCTGTGTGTAAAAATCTCTTCATTCACGCTGCTCTTCACAATGGCACTCAGGCTGTAATATCTCTGCATTGTTGTGCATTACAGACTCTGTTTTTCAACAAAACATTACATTCAATTAGCACATACGCGCTGCTGCGTATTACCTTTTGTTTTCTCAACAAAACAACAAAAACTCATGCTGCTGCGTATTCTTTGCATTCCATCCACACTGCTGTATGTATTACATTCAACCTCCTGGAAGAATTCTCCTTACATTTGTTGCGGCGAGTTTCTCTCTGCATTCCATTCACAAAAACTGGACATTCACGCTCTGCTGCGTTTTGCCCTCTTTTTCATTTTCGCTCAGTTGCGCTTCACTTACATTCACGCTACTGTAAGAGAAATTTCTTCTTCTTCTTGCTATCACGCTGCTACGCCTCTCTCTTACCTTTCATTTCAGTCCCTACACTGCTGTGCATAAAAGCTTTTTCATCGACAGAAATTACATTCAGGCGCTGTTGCACTATATTGCAGAGGGATTAACACTTCTATCACTCTATTTCTATGCTGTTGCATATATCATTAAAACCACACACCAGAAAAACTACTTAAAATTTTTATGACAAGACTAGAAATTAAAATAGGGTATGGAGCGACAGACAAATAGTTTAATTTCCTGAAATTTTTGGATGTTGCATTACATTCCCCATGTCTGCAATAAAACCTGGTGTTTACTATTTTTAGCAACGTTTACCAATCACATTAAATTTCATTTATTGCCTGACTGATAAACCTGGCCGTTAATGAAGATTCAACTTCACGTCACGCAAAAGATAGCTCCATGTTCCAGGCCTGTACATTGAACTGGCGGTTCTGCAGCTGCACGACAGTTGAAATTAATATTCCAACACTCCCCTTTAATTTCAACTGCTGGGTTAAAATTATAGTTCCTTTTGCTTGCTCTTGGCATAAGCTCCTTAACATCTTTCTCATCCAAACTACTTGACATGCTGCTGCTGTAGCTGCCACATATTCTGTCTCTACTGTAATGATCAAGAATTAGAGGCTCCCCCTAACTGTATGCATCATCTCCTTTGGCAGAGTCTTCTCAAAAAAGACTTAGATTGGCGGGAGAGATCAAAAGACTTTCGGACTGTATTTCCTTCCTTCTCCATACTTGTGTAACTTTCTTCTTTTGCATGGTTCTAGCTTGTGTAAGAGCCCATGTTAAGTTACAATCACGTGCCATATGACCAATGTTATGACACTTGAAGCATTCTACATTGTTCATGAATACGATTTCATGATTTCTTCCTATAAAATTGTTTCTTGGAGGTTGTCGGAGACTATAATATCTATCTCTATGAGATGCTTTATAGTCTTTTGCCATATGACCAAAGTTTAAACAAGAATAACAATAACCAAAAAACGAACTTTAGTACCTGGGAGATGGAGGTTTCCTTGATGTACTTCTGAAGCCTTTCTGCCTTGAGATCCTTTGATGATAACCATTGCCTCTTGCCTCTTTGAGATCATCTACATTTCTTTTTGGAGTAGGATTTCTTCTATTGTAGCCTTGATTTTTCTCCTTGCCTTAGCTTGAACTAGGAGCATCACAATTTCTCTCTGGCTTCTTCACATCTCTTTTGCTTAAAGAATTTTCATTCTTGTTTGAGGGTTCACCTGCATACCTGAGTCCTGATTTATCAGATGGACATCTATTGTTATATACCTAGGGGGGATAATATGGGGTACCAAGGGACGTACCATGGGATGGGCCATAGTAATAAATAAGGTGGTTAACCCATGTCATGTAAGGGACCACAAGTAGTTAATAATAATGTAATGGGCCCATGGTATTAGTTGATGGTATGAGGGAACCATGGTAATGACCCATGGTATTGTATGTATGAGGCCTATATAGAGGCTAGAGACTCCACATGGAGAGATATGAAGTGAATAATTATTGTATGAATAGGCATATGGCTTGTGGAGTGTTCTCCTTCCTTAAGGAGTGAATGTATGGTGTTGCCCTACCATAAGGGTTTTGATAATAAAGAAGCATTTCTATCTATTTCGATCTTGTTATTATTGGATATATTTGTTATTTCTCATATATTCTGGGTTAGATCTACAACAATTGGTATCAGAGCTATATTCTCCTATCAGATCTACAACAATTGGTATCAGAGCATTTTCTTGGGTACAAAAGTGGAGATTTTTTTTTTTTGCAGGGTTTCAGGGGCGGCGACTTTGCAGGTCAGATCTGTACATTTTGGTGCAAGATCTGCAAAATCTAATTGTAGATACATATTCTTTGTGAAAAAATAGCCGATTTCAAAAAAAAAATCGGTTGAATCGGAGTCCGGATGCAGGAGATATCGCTGATTTAAAAATCAGTGGGGTTGTAGAGAATTTTTCAGGGCAGCGAGTTTGCGGCGCAGATCTGGATGTCCTGGTGCAAGATCTGCAAAAATATAATTGTAGATCTGTATTCTTTGGGAAAAAACACCCGATTTCAAAAAAAAAATCGGTCGAATCGGAGTCCGGATGAGGGAGATATCGCTGACTTAAAATCAGCTCTTTTTGCAGACATTTTGGGTGACAGCGGGAGAGTAGCAGAGCAGATCTGGAATTCTAGTGCCTGGATCAGGATTTTTATCACATGGGAAGACGCAGAATGATTGTTTCATTTCTAAAAATAGGTTATAATAGGGATTCTGAGCAATATTGACGGATCTGTGACCATTTCAATTTTTCGCCAATATTTTTGTGATGGCGGGCCTAGATCGCTTTGAACAGGAAGAATCTTTTTTGGGTCGTCTCACTAAGCTCCAACAGACTGGTACAGTGGAGGAATATATTACCGCTTTTGAAGCCTTAGCCTTCCGCACTAGGGGTCTCACAGATACATTCTACAAGGATTGTTTTATCATCGGTCTTAAAGAAGCCATCAAAGCTCAAGTTCTACTTCACCACCCTTCCACGTGGACGGAGGCTTGCCAGTTAGCTCGTCAGGTCACATTGCCTAGCAAAGATTTTATTTTTACAGAAAAGAAGGAAACTATGGAACCTAAAGGGTTACTTCCTACTGGTATATCCTTATTGCAGATTCATGGATTGATTCAGAAAGAGAAGATCATTGTTTCTATCAATCCTAGTTGTAAACATAATTTTATTAGTGTTAATTTGGCAAAAAAATTGCAAGTCCCAGCAAAACAAATTGAACATACACAGGTTGATGATAAGGATGTTCAAATCTATAAGGATTTGAAGCTTTCTATGGATAAGTATGTGTTTCATGGTGATTTTTATGCTTCAGATACGAATAACATGGATGTTGTTTTGGGATACCCTTGGATGGAATTAGTGGGTACTACCAATATTAATGTGCAGAAGAAATTCTTGAAGCTCTGGTATAAAAAGAAGAAAATTACATTACAGAATATTTCCATTAATAAGCAGGTAGAGTCCAAGGAGGCTGAAGCAGAAGATGTTCAAGGGACTGACACATCAGATGATGAGCCTTTGATGATCAACAATCATACACAAACAGAGGCTGTAGAAGAAAATGTTACAGGTGATGATACATCAGACGAGGGCTCAGTGGTTGAAGTCATATTGAAAAAGAAGACACCACAACAGGCACCACAACAGGGTGAAGTAAAGAAACAGCCATCGTGGGTTAAAACTTCAACATATCATCACCCACATCACCCAGCAAGACAACCATCAAGATGGAAACCAAGTCGTCACATGACGGATCACGAGGAGAGAAGATCCACCCACTACACATCAACACAGAAGAGCTGCCACGGTCAACTTCCATCTCAAGCGAGCGAGGCACCAGCGAGATCGAGGGTCCACCTTTCTCCTGGATGGCTAGATGCACGTGCATGGTATCAGTGGACTACTCTTTTGAGTAGATCTTATTATTTGTGTTCTTCCCATGTTTCGGGGACGAAACATGCTTAGGGGGGTGGAATGTTATATACCTAGGGGGGATAATATGGGGTACCAAGGGAGGTACCCAAGGTAATAATGTAATAATGGGATGGGCCATAGTAATAAATAAGGTGGTTAACCCATGTCATGTAAGGGACCAAAAGTAGTTAATAATAATGTAATGGGCCCATGGTATTAGTTGATGGTATGAGGGAACCATGGTAATGACCCATGGTATTGTATGTATGAGGCCTATATAGAGGCTAGAGACTCCACATGGAGAGATATGAAGTGAAGAATTATTGTATGAACAGGCATATGGCTTGTGGAGTGTTCTCCTTCTTTAAGGAGTGAATGTATGGTGTTTCCCTACCATAAGGGTTTTGATAATAAAGAAGCATTTCTATCTATTTCGATCTTGTTATTATTGGGTATATTTGTTATTTCTCATATATTCTGGGTTAGATCTATAACAAGTGGTATCGGAGCTACAACAATTGTTATAGCTCTGATAGAGGCCTATATAGAGGCTAGAGACTCCACATGGAGAGATATGAAGTGAAGAATTATTGTATGAACAGGCATATGGCTTGTGGAGTGTTCTCCTTCCTTAAGGAGTGAATGTATGGTGTTGCCCTACCATAATGGTTTTGATAATAAAGAAGCATTTCTATCTATTTCGATCTTGTTATTATTGGGTATATTTTTTATTTCTCATATATTATGGGTTAGATCTACAACAATTGGTATCAGAGCTATATTCTCCTATCAGATCTACAACATCTGTGATAGTTGAGCATGTCATCCAAGGCTTGAGAGCTCTTCAGGATTCTGTTCATCCCTTCAACCTTTTTTCTGAGGAGGATAATCTCTTCTTCCAATCTTTCACACTCATTATTCTTCTTTGTAAGTTATTCCTCAGTTTCTTCCTTGCTACGAGTAGCTTCAGCTGCTACTATTTTAATGGAGATGATATCTGAATTCATTTTGGAGATTTCTTCATTCTTTGCTTGACTTCTCTCCATAACAATGTAAACTATGAAACGGGAACTGATACTGTTACCCGTTTTGTAGAGATAGCTAAAAAGTGACTTGATTTTGAAAATGGGTGATGCAGAACGCACATGTTTTTTTTAGAGCATAGTTTTTGGCACTTTAGTTTTTTTTATGTACATCACGTTTTAGAATGGTAGTGATTTTCATGCTGATTTTAAAAAGTGAGCATTCTGCATCACACTCCTTTCTTAAAAGCCCTGTTTTTTGGCTTTAAATTTTTTAATGTATAAAATGTAAATAATTATTTAGTAAATTTGATAATTTTTGAAGTGGTCGTTTTCTTCACATTTCCTTGTTTTTTATTATAATTTTAAAAAAACATTTCGTGAGGTTTTTACTGTTTTGCATTTTTAAATTAGAAAGTCGATATTTAGACTTTTCGATATTCTACATATTTATACATCCTTAATTAATTTTTCAATCGACATGAAATAATTGTTTCTAAAAAACAATATTTTTTAACAATGGACATAAAAATAACCATTTTTAACATAAATATAACTAAAAAACTACACGTTTTGATAATTTTTTGTTAGAATTGACATGTCAAAATCACAATTTTTATACGATAATTTTAACTAAAAATGGTTAAATAATAGTTTTTTCTATGAATTTCATGTCAAAAAAATAATAAAAATCACTTTTTTTTCAAAAAATAATGATTAACTTAAAAATCAATGCAAAAATCACATATTACCAATATTGAACGTATAACAACCATAATTGAGTGTTTATTCTTCTCATAAAATGTCAAAGTCAAAACATTGCAAAGCTTGATTTACAAGCATAACTTAAATTTAATCAACAATGTCACGTAATCCAAACTCTTCGTCCTCTAGAGTTTCATCATTGTCCTCTTCCACAATATTTTCTGTTTCATTTTGCTCATTTTCCTCTTCTAATGGGTCTTTCATGTCTGCGAAACTCCCAATGTATGTCTTTCCAAACATTCCATGTAATGGTGGTTGGGGTTCCTTTGCCTTTTTTGCCACACGTGATTCACTAAAGTCCCCTTTCTTCAACCCAATTTCTTGCATTGCATCTGGAAGAAATTGAAGAGCATTAATTCTTTGCTGAATGAAATTGCACTGTACTGGATCTTTTTCAATTGCAATGCAATTTCTTCCTTTTTGAAGGCAACATGCTAGTGTTGTACCTAATTTTCAAGCACAAAGGAAATAATGAACTAAATTAGTACAATGACATATTAATTAAAAAAATAACATATTGAAATTCAATTCCATATAATAAAACTTACCTGAGCCAGAAAATAAATCCAAAACCCAATCTCCTTCATTTGAAC
Source organism: Pinus tabuliformis (assembly GCA_031772625.1). Lineage (NCBI taxonomy): Eukaryota > Viridiplantae > Streptophyta > Pinopsida > Pinales > Pinaceae > Pinus > Pinus tabuliformis. The sequence goes on along the minus strand of CM062819.1, from coordinate 1,746,972,254 downwards.
AAATGTCTATAAGATAGTTAATCAATAACTGTGGTTTTTGATAAATGTTAACTATCTCTCCTTTTGCTTCTTTGTCTTCATATGTTAGTTTTCTCACAACAGCATCATAACTCAGTATTTGGCTATGACTCTTTCTGTCTACCCGATTAAAAATCATAGACATATGGCTATCATCTTTTGCCCAACTATCAATATGAATGAACTCACAATCATTTATAAATTGTTGATCTTCATTGTGAAGAAGATTTGGCTTTTCCCTGTAACACGAAATAGTAAAAGTTAAATTAACTTGTACATAAATAAATTTTTCAACATTAATCAAATATACATTTTAAACGTCTTACCATGTAAGCTGCATCCTTGAATTTGTTTTCCCCTTGAAGCTTGACAATATCATTGCCAATTGTGTGTCTGAATGAAATGTCACAAATCTCCATAATGGTGATGACGTGACTTCTACAAATCCCGCAACCACTTTACTAAAAGCTTGATAAGTATAAGGGTCACTATCATAGTCAATGTTTGGAATATTGAAACCATGGGGATTATCTGCAATGACTAGGGCATAATCCCTTTTAGGTATGAGTTTAGCAATGTCTTCACAGTCGCCTTGTATTACTTGATATTGAATAGTGTCTAGCCCATTCCAAATGAAATGATTAAGAGTTGGATCAAGTTGAATATCCTTAATACGTTGCTTCCTCAGTCTTTCGATCTTTATCTTTTCGATAAAGGTTTTGAAACTATCTGGCACTCCATTATCATCCTTCCTCATCTTTTATAAAATAAACAAATATAGGTGTAAGTTATAAATTAAAAATAGTACACAGGTGAATAAAAATGAATGTATAAATCAAGATACCTTTTTAAATGCAAGATAAAAAGATTTTAATGTTGATGTAGAACTTGCATCTGGATAGTTGCGTACGACATCATCCCAACTATCTTCATTCAACAATCTAACCATTTGTTCTTGAATTTTCATGTAAACTTTGTGACTGCATAGATAAAGTAACAAAAAGTTAATATAATGATATGTATAACAAATACTACCAAGAACAGCATGTTTTATTTAAAATATAATTATAATCTAGAAATAAATAAGAATATTTCAAGAAACTTACTTTTGAAATTCTTCAGACATTTCCTCCATTGATAATTCCCCTGACCTCACACGAGATAATATTGTTTTGACAATTTTCTCATCTTTCACTCCTTGCATCGCCCTCCAAGGTGTGATAGTCATATCGTCTGGAAGATGCTTCATTTCAGGAGCTAATTTATTGTTGCCACATATGAATGGCTTAGACTTTTTGACCTTCTGGTTTTTAATGGCAATGTCTTCCCACATGCCAAAAATCTCATCAATCAACCTCCAAACATCTCCAGTTCTAAATGCCAATTGGAAAATGTTATCAACACCTTTGAATAAATCACTATGTTTGTTGCCCTTTCCACCTTTTGAATTGGTTTTCTCTTCAATTTGATATCCTATTTCCATACAACATTCCTTTCGGAACTCTGCAGTAACTTTTGTCCTATCCCCACCACATTTTTCTTCAAATTCACTATGAATAAATCTAACCCTTTGGATGAAAGTCATAGACATCCTATATTCATTATCTGAATTATGATCCCATGCCACTAACTTTGCTTCTGTATCAGATAAACCAGCGTAAATGATACATTTCATTGTTTCAAAACGTGGGTTATTAGGATATTCCTCCATCAATTGTCTTTGAGCTTCTACAGAATGGTTCCCCCCAAGCACATAATAATTGTATTCAAAACATTTTGACTTATCAAATGCTTCTTTGTTGGGAACTTGAAGTGGATCAACAAGAAGCACATAACTAACCACATGAGCATATGGATTGTACCTCATCAATGTCTTCAAGTTGTGAACATGCAGATGATGTGGCTTTCTAACTTGATATTGACATTGTCCTTCACTTGCTTTATAGGTTTGCCTGACATTAAGCTGAAATGTGCGACCACCATCAATTAAGTTTCTCTTTGTCAAATTCTCTCGAATGACATTTTGTTTTGTTTTGATAATGCCATCTTCTAAATCAGCTCCTGGTGTAATGATTTCTCTGCTTTCTTTTGAAGTTTCACTAGGTTCTTGACTGTTGGTAATGACTGCTTCAAAATCATCAACTCTACTTTTCTTGGTCATAACATTCCCACCAGAGTTATTCTTGGGCATTGTTACTTTTGGATTTTTATGGCTCTTCTCAGTTCCAATGTCATCTTCAGTAATGACAACATATGTTTCATCGTCAATTTCAACTTCATCGTTCTCAAAAGTAACTTGTTTACCCTTGCTAGATTTATCCACCAGAGACCTTTTCTTCTGATTCTTTGGATGTAGTTTTGTAGCATTATCAATTACTTCATTTTGCCTCTTTTCCATATTTTCTTCTGACACTGAGTAAAAACTGCTGACAACTTTCATGATATCATTCTCAATGAAATGAATGCCTCCCAACCTAATTGAACAACTTTCAACGAAATTCTGCCAAACAAAATATCATATGTCAATAAAAAACAAAGTTAAAAAATATAGTGAGACACTTTAAAAAACGCAAAATACAAATATAAATAATAATACTTACGATGTTATCTGTCATCTCATTTACGATTTGACTACACAACTTTGTAGATACCTCGCTCGTGTCATACAATGAATATGATAGTTGGTATTTAACCCTTTCATGTGACTTGGGAGCTTTTGTAAGTATGTAAACAACTTAGTGTTCGTTACCGAACACATATCTACGACTCTTCCCATCACCTCAAAAATTCCACTATCATTCGGTATATCGATATATAGATATATATTCACATTTGTGCTTTCTCTTTCTTTCACATACCACATTCTTGATGGAAATTTCACCTCTTTCGAATTCTTCCAGTCTGAAATCATCTTCTTATCACTTGAGGCACTTGATAGATTTGTAGTCATGAGCTGAGGTGGAGTTCGTTCACCAATGTTTCTTTTAGATGCACCTTTATGAGTCTTTGGTCCAGAAAGATTCACTGAAATTCTCTTTGATGCCATTTTCCTGAAAAATAGAAACACATAAATCAGTAAATAATAAAAACATATTGACTTAAAGTAACAACGAAAACTTATCATAAATTTTAATCAACAATCGCGCCCCCCCCGGCAACCTCACCCACCCGCCTGCCTCACCCGAACCCCCCTCCGCCCGGGCTCCCTACCTCTTCCCACACCCACCCACCCCGCACCACCTCACCCGCCCGCTCCAAACCTCCTGGCGCCCTCACCCCTTCGGGTGCCCTCGCCCGCCCGTCCGCCCGACGCCCTCACCCAACCACCCGCCTCAACCGAACCCCCCTTCGCCCGGGCTCCCTACCTCTCCCCCAACCCGCCCACCCCGCACCCCATCATGCAACCCTCACCCAACTGCTCAACCCCTCCCGGCGCCCTCACCCGCCCCCCGCCCGGCGCCCTCACCCGCCCCCCCGCCCAGCGCCCTCACCCACCCGCCTGCCTCACCCGAACCCCCCTCCGCACGGGCTCCCTACCGCACCCCCTCACCCCGCACCCCTTCACCCGCACACCCAGCACCCCCTCACCCGCCCGCTCGTGCCTGCCGGGCGCCCCGCCCTACCTGCCGGGCGAGGGCGCGGGCGGCCCGGGTGGCGCCTGCACGAGGGCGCCGAATCGCCCTGCCTGCCGGGCGAGGGCGCAGGCGGCCCGGGTGGCGCCTGCACGAGGAGGGGCGCCCTGCGTGCCGGGCGAGGGCGCGGGCGGCCTGGGTGGCGCCTGCACGAGGGCGGCCAACCCTCGTGCAGGCGCCACCCAGGCCGCCTGCGCCCTCGCCCGGCAGGCAGGGCGACCCTGCCTGCCGTGCGAGGGGACGGGCGGCCCGGGTGGCACCTGCACGAGGGTGCCCAACCTCGTGCAGGCGCCACCCGGACCGCCCGCGCCCTCCCCCGGCAGGCAGGGTCGCCCTGCCTGCCAGGCGACGGCGCGGGCGGCCCGGGTGGCGCCTGCACGAGGGCGCCCCTCGTGCAGGTGCCACCCGGGCCGCCCGCGCCCTCGCCCGGCAGGCAGGGCGATTCCGGGAATCGCCCTGCCTGCCGGGCGAGGGAGCGGGCAGCCCGGGTGGCGCCTGCACGAGGGCGCCCCCCCTCTTGCAGGCGCCACCTGGGCCGCCCGCGCCCTCGCTCGGCGGGCAGGGCGATTCCGGGAATCGCCCTGCCTGCCGGGCGAGGGCGCGGGCGGCCCGGGTGGCGCCTACACGAGGGCACCCAAACTCGTGCAGGCGCCACCCGGGCCGCCCGCGCCCTCGCCCGGCAGGCAGGGCGATTCTCGGAATCGCCCTGCCTGCCGGGCGAGGGCGCGGGCAGCCCGGGTGGCGCCTGCACGAGGGCGCCCCTCCTCGTGCAGGCGCCACCCGGGCCGCCCGCGCCCTCGCCAGGCAGGCAGGGCGATTCCGGGAATCGCCCTGCCTGCCGGGCGAGGGCGCGGGCGGCCCGGTTGGCGCCTGCACGAGGGCGCCCAACCCTCGTGCAGGCGCCACCCAGGCCACCCGCGCCCTCGCCCGGCAGGCAGGGCGACCCTGCCTGCCGTGCGAGGGCACGGGCGGCCCGGGTGGCGCCTGCACGAGGGCGCCCAACCTCGTGCAGGCGCCACCCGGTCCACCCGCGCCCTCCCCCGGCAGGCAGGGTCGCCCTGCCTGCCGGGCGAGGGAGCGGGCGGCCCGGGTGGCTCCTGCAAGAGGGCGCCCCCCCTCTTGCAGGCGCCACCTGGGCCGCCAGCACCCTCGCCCAGCGAGCAGGGCGATTCCGGTAATCGCCCTGCCTGCCGGGCGAGGGCGCGGGCGGCCCGGGTGGCGCCTGCACGAGGGCGCCCAACCTCGTGCAGGCGCCACCCGGGCCGCCCGCGCCCTCGCCCGGCAGGCAGGGCGATTCTCGGAATCGCCCTGCCTGCCGGGCGAGGGCGCGGGCGGCCTGGGTGGCGCCTGCACGAGGGCGGCCCTCCTTGTGCAGGCGCCACCCGGGCCGCCCGCGCCCTCGCCAAGCAGGCAGGGCGATTTCGGGAATCGCCCTGCCTGCCGGACGAGGGCGCGGGCGGCCCCGGTGGCGCCTGCACGAGGGCGCCCAACCTCATGCAGGCGCCACCCGGGCCGCCCGCGCCCTCGCTCGGCAGGCAGGGCGATTTCGGGAATCGCCCTGCCTGCCGGGCGAGGGCGTGGCCGGCCCGGGTGGCGCCTGCACGAGGACGCCCCCCCTCGTGCAGGCGCCACCCGGGCCGCCCGCGCCCTCGCCTGGCAGGCAGGGCGATTCTCGGAATTGCCCTGCCTGCCGGGTGAGGGCGCAGGCGGCCCGGGTGGCGCCTGCACGAGGGCGCCCAACCCTCGTGCAGGCGCCACCCCGGCCGCCCGCGCCCTCGCCCGGCCGGGCGAGGGCACGGGCGGCCCGGGTGGCGCCTGCACGAGGTTGGGTGCCCTCGTGCAGGCGCCACCCGGGCCACCCGCGGCCTCGCCCGGCAGGCAGGGCCCAACCTCGTGCAGGCGCCACCCGGGCCGCCCACGCCCTCGCCCGGCAGGCAGGGCGATTCCCGGAATTGCCCTGCCTGCCGGGCGAGGGCGCGGGCGGCCCGGGTGGCACCTGCACGAGGGCTCCCCTCCTCGTGCAGGCGCCACCCGGGCCGCCCGCACCCTCGCCAGGCAGGCAGGGCGATTCCAGGAATTGCCCTGCCTGCCGGGCGAGGGCGCGGGCGGCCCGGGTGGCGCCTGCACGAGGGCGCCCAACCTCGTGCAGCCGCCACCCGGGCCGCCCGCGCCCTCGCCCGGCAGGCAGGGCGACCCTGCCTGTCGGGCGAGGGTGCGGGCGGCCCCGGTGGCGCCTGCACGAGGGCACCCTCCCTCGTGCAGGCGCCACCCGGGCCGTCCGCGCCCTCGCCCAGCAGGCAGGGCGATTCGGGGAATCGCCCTGCCTGCCGGGCGAGGGCGGGGGCGGCCCGGGTGGCGCCTGCACGAGGGCGCCCCTCCTCGTGCAGGCGCCACCCGAGTCGCCCGCGCCCTCGCCCGGCAGGCAGGGCGATTCCGGGAATCGCCCTGCCTGCCGGGCGAGGGCGCGGGCGGCCCCGGTGGCGCCTGCACGAGGGCGCCCAACCCTCGTGCAGGCGCCACCCCGGCCACCCACGCCCTCGCCCGGCAGGCAGGGCGACCTTGCCTGCCGTGCGAGGTCAAGGGCTGCCCGGGTGGCGCCTGCACGAGGGCGCCCAACCTCGTGCAGGCGCCACCCGGGCCGCCCGCGCCCTCCCCCGGCAGGCAGGGTCGCCCTGCCTGCCGGGCAAGGGCGCGGGCGGCCCGGGTGGCGCCTGCACGAGGGCGCCCCTCGTGCAAGTGCCACCCGGGCCGCCCGCACCCTCGCCCGGCAGGCAGGGCGATTCCCCGAATCGCCCTGCCTGCCGGGCAAGGGCGATTCCGGGAATCGCCCTGCCTGCCGGGCGAGGGCGATTCCGGGAATCGCCCTACCTGCCGGGCGAGGGAGCGGGCGGCCCGGGTGGCGCCTGCACGAGGGCGCCCCCCCTCTTGCAGGCGCCACCCGGGCCGCCCGCGCCCTCGCCCAACGGGCAGGGCGATTAGGGCGATTCCGGGCGAGGGCGCGGGCGGCCCGGGTGGCGCCTGCACGAGGGCGCCCAACCTCGTGCAGGCACCACCCGGGCCGCCCGCACCCTCGCCCGGCAGGCAGGGCGATTCTCGGAATCGCCCGGCAGGCAGGGCGATTCTCGGAATCGCCCTGCCTGCCGGGCGAGGGCGCGGGCGGCCTGGGTGGCGCTTGCACGAGGGCGCCCCTCCTCGTGCAGGCGCCACTCAGGCCACCCGCGCCCTCGCCAGGCAGGCAGGTCGATTTCGGGAATCGCCCTGCCTGCCGGGCGAGGGCGCGGGCGGCCCCGGTGGCGCCTGCACGAGGGCGCCCAACCTGATGCAGGCGCCACCCGGGCCGCCCGCGCCCTCGCTCGGCAGGCAGGGCGATTTCGGGAATCGCCCTGCCTGCCGGGCGAGGGCGTGGCCGGCCCGGGTGGCGCCTGCACGAGGAAGCCCCCCCTCGTGCAGGCGCCACCCGGGCCGCCCGCGCCCTCGCCTGGCAGGCAGGGCGATTCTCGGAATCGCCCTGCCTGCCGGGTGAGGGCGCAGGCGGCCCGGGTGGCGCCTGCACGAGGGCGCCCAACCCTCGTGCAGGCGCCACCCCGGCCGCCCGCGCCCTCGCCCGGCCGGGCGAGGGCACGGGCGGCCCGGGTGGCGCCTGCACGAGGTTGGGTGCCCTCGTGCAGGCGCCACCCGGGCCACCCGCGGCCTCGCCCGGCAGGCAGGGCCCAACCTCGTGCAGGCGCCACCCGGGCCGCCCACGCCCTCGCCCGGCAGGCAGGGCGATTCCCGGAATTGCCCTGCCTGCCGGGCGAGGGCGCGGGCGGCCCGGGTGGCACCTGCACGAGGGCTCCCCTCCTCGTGCAGGCGCCACCCGGGCCGCCCGCACCCTCGCCAGGCAGGCAGGGCGATTCCAGGAATTGCCCTGCCTGCCGGGCGAGGGCGCGGGCGGCCCGGGTGGCGCCTGCACGAGGGCGCCCAACCTCGTGCAGCCGCCACCCGGGCCGCCCGCGCCCTCGCCCGGCAGGCAGGGCGACCCTGCCTGTCGGGCGAGGGTGCGGGCGGCCCGGGTGGCGCCTGCACGAGGGCACCCTCCCTCGTGCAGGCGCCACCCGGGCCGTCCGCGCCCTCGCCCAGCAGGCAGGGCGATTCGGGGAATCGCCCTGCCTGCCGGGCGAGGGCGGGGGCGGCCCGGGTGGCGCCTGCACGAGGGCGCCCCTCCTCGTGCAGGCGCCACCCGAGTCGCCCGCGCCCTCGCCCGTCAGGCAGGGCGATTCCGGGAATCGCCCTGCCTGCCGGGCGAGGGCGCGGGCGGCCCCGGTGGCGCCTGCACGAGGGCGCCCAACCCTCGTGCAGGCGCCACCCCGGCCACCCACGCCCTCGCCCGGCAGGCAGGGCGACCTTGCCTGCCGTGCGAGGTCAAGGGCTGCCCGGGTGGCGCCTGCACGAGGGCGCCCAACCTCGTGCAGGCGCCACCCGGGCCGCCCGCGCCCTCCCCCGGCAGGCAGGGTCGCCCTGCCTGCCGGGCAAGGGCGCGGGCGGCCCGGGTGGCGCCTGCACGAGGGCGCCCCTCGTGCAAGTGCCACCCGGGCCGCCCGCACCCTCGCCCGGCAGGCAGGGCGATTCCCCGAATCGCCCTGCCTGCCGGGCAAGGGCGATTCCGGGAATCGCCCTGCCTGCCGGGCGAGGGCGATTCCGGGAATCGCCCTGCCTGCCGGGCGAGGGAGCGGGCGGCCCGGGTGGCGCCTGCACGAGGGCGCCCCCCCTCTTGCAGGCGCCACCCGGGCCGCCCGCGCCCTCGCCCAACGGGCAGGGCGATTCGGGGAATCGCCCTGCCTGCCGGGCGAGGGCGCGGGCGGCCCGGGTGGCGCCTGCACGAGGGCGCCCAACCTCGTGCAGGCACCACCCGGGCCGCCCGCACCCTCGCCCGGCAGGCAGGGCGATTCTCGGAATCGCCCGGCAGGCAGGGCGATTCTCGGAATCGCCCTGCCTGCCGGGCGAGGGCGCGGGCGGCCTGGGTGGCGCTTGCACGAGGGCGCCCCTCCTCGTGCAGGCGCCACTCAGGCCACCCGCGCCCTCGCCAGGCAGGCAGGTCGATTTCGGGAATCGCCCTGCCTGCCGGGCGAGGGCGCGGGCGGTCCCGGTGGCGCCTGCACGAGGGCGCCCAACCTCGTGCAGGCGCCACCCGGGCCGCCAGCGCCCTCGCTCGGCAGGCAGGGCGATTCCGGGAATCGCCCTGCCTGCCGGGCGAGGGCGTGGCCGGCCGGGGTGGCGCCTGCACGAGGGCGCCCCCCCTCATGCAGGCGCCACCCGGGCCGCCCGCGCCCTCGCCTGGCAGGCAGGGCGATTCCCGGAATCGCCCTGCCTTCCGGGTGAGGGCGCGGGCGGCCCGGGTGGCGCCTGCACGAGGGAGCCCAACCCTCGTGCAGGCGCCACCTAGGCCGCCCGCGCCCTCGCCTGGCCGGGCGAGGGCACGGGCGGCCTGGGTGGCGCCTGCACGAGGGCGCCCAACCTCGTGCAGGCGCCACCCGGGCCGCCCGCGCCCTCGCCCGGCAGGCAGGATCGCCCTGCCTGCCGAGCGAGGGTGCGAGCGGCCCGGGTGGCGCCTGCACGAGGTTGGGCGCCCTCGTGCAGGCGCCACCCGGGCCGCCCGCGGCCTCGCCCGGCAGGCAGGGCCCAACCTCGTGCAGGCGCCACACGGGCCGCCCGCGCCCTCACCCGGCAGGCAGGGCAATTCTCGGAATCGCCCTGCCTGCCGGGCGAGGGCGCGGGCGGCCCGGGTGGCGCCTGCACGAGGGCGCCCCTCCTCGTGCAGGCGCAACCCGGGCCGCCCGCGCCCTCGCCAGGCAGGCATTGCGATTCCGGGAATCGCCCTGCCTGCCGGGCGAGGGCGCGGGCGGCCCGGGTGGCGCCTGCAAGAGGGCGCCCAACCTCGTGCAGGCGCCACCCGGGCCGCCCGCGCCCTCGCCCGGCAGGCAGGGCGACCCTGCCTGCCGGGCGAGGGTGCAGGCGGCCGGGGTGGCGCCTGCACGAGGGCACCCTCCCTCGTGCAGGCGCCACCCGGGCCGCACGCGCCCTCGCCCTGCAGGCAGGGCGATTCGAGGAATCGCCCTGCCTGCCGGGCGAGGGCGCGGGCGGCCCAGGTGGCGCCTGCACGAGGGCGTCCCCCCTCTTGCAGGGGCCACCCGGGCCGCCCGCGCCCTCGCCCGGCAGGCAGGGTGATTCCGGGAATCGCCCTGCCTACTGGGTGAGGGCGCGGGCGGGGCGGGTGGCGCCTGCACGAGGGCGCCCAACCTCGTGCAGGCGCCACCCGGGCCGCCCGCGCCCTCGCCCGGCAGGCAGGGCGATTCTCGGAATCGCCCTGCCTGCCGGGCGAGGGCGCGGGCGGCCTGGGTGGCGCCTGCACGAGGGCGGCCCTCCTTGTGCAGGCGCCACCCGGGCCGCCCGCGCCCTCGCCAAGCAGGCAGGGCGATTTCGGGAATCGCCCTGCCTGCCGGACGAGGGCGCGGGCGGCCCCGGTGGCGCCTGCACGAGGGCGCCCAACCTCATGCAGGCGCCACCCGGGCCGCCCGCGCCCTCGCTCGGCAGGCAGGGCGATTTCGGGAATCGCCCTGCCTGCCGGGCGAGGGCGTGGCCGGCCCGGGTGGCGCCTGCACGAGGACGCCCCCCCTCGTGCAGGCGCCACCCGGGCCGCCCGCGCCCTCGCCTGGCAGGCAGGGCGATTCTCGGAATTGCCCTGCCTGCCGGGTGAGGGCGCAGGCGGCCCGGGTGGCGCCTGCACGAGGGCGCCCAACCCTCGTGCAGGCGCCACCCCGGCCGCCCGCGCCCTCGCCCGGCCGGGCGAGGGCACGGGCGGCCCGGGTGGCGCCTGCACGAGGTTGGGTGCCCTCGTGCAGGCGCCACCCGGGCCACCCGCGGCCTCGCCCGGCAGGCAGGGCCCAACCTCGTGCAGGCGCCACCCGGGCCGCCCACGCCCTCGCCCGGCAGGCAGGGCGATTCCCGGAATTGCCCTGCCTGCCGGGCGAGGGCGCGGGCGGCCCGGGTGGCACCTGCACGAGGGCTCCCCTCCTCGTGCAGGCGCCACCCGGGCCGCCCGCACCCTCGCCAGGCAGGCAGGGCGATTCCAGGAATTGCCCTGCCTGCCGGGCGAGGGCGCGGGCGGCCCGGGTGGCGCCTGCACGAGGGCGCCCAACCTCGTGCAGCCGCCACCCGGGCCGCCCGCGCCCTCGCCCGGCAGGCAGGGCGACCCTGCCTGTCGGGCGAGGGTGCGGGCGGCCCCGGTGGCGCCTGCACGAGGGCACCCTCCCTCGTGCAGGCGCCACTCGGGCCGTCCGCGCCCTCGCCCAGCAGGCAGGGCGATTCGGGGAATCGCCCTGCCTGCCGGGCGAGGGCGGGGGCGGCCCGGGTGGCGCCTGCACGAGGGCGCCCCTCCTCGTGCAGGCGCCACCCGAGTCGCCCGCGCCCTCGCCCGGCAGGCAGGGCGATTCCGGGAATCGCCCTGCCTGCCGGGCGAGGGCGCGGGCGGCCCCGGTGGCGCCTGCACGAGGGCGCCCAACCCTCGTGCAGGCGCCACCCCGGCCACCCACGCCCTCGCCCGGCAGGCGGGGCGACCTTGCCTGCCGTGCGAGGTCAAGGGCTGCCCGGGTGGCGCCTGCACGAGGGCGCCCAACCTCGTGCAGGCGCCACCCGGGCCGCCCGCGCCCTCCCCCGGCAGGCAGGGTCGCCCTGCCTGCCGGGCAAGGGCGCGGGCGGCCCGGGTGGCGCCTGCACGAGGGCGCCCCTCGTGCAAGTGCCACCCGGGCCGCCCGCACCCTCGCCCGGCAGGCAGGGCGATTCCCCGAATCGCCCTGCCTGCCGGGCAAGGGCGATTCCGGGAATCGCCCTGCCTGCCGGACGAGGGCGATTCCGGGAATCGCCCTGCCTGCCGGGCGAGGGAGCGGGCGGCCCGGGTGGCGCCTGCACGAGGGCGCCCCCCCTCTTGCAGGCGCCACCCGGGCCGCCCGCGCCCTCGCCCAACGGGCAGGGCGATTAGGGCGATTCCGGGCGAGGGCGCGGGCGGCCCGGGTGGCGCCTGCACGAGGGCGCCCAACCTCGTGCAGGCACCACCCGGGCCGCCCGCACCCTCGCCCGGCAGGCAGGGCGATTCTCGGAATCGCCCGGCAGGCAGGGCGATTCTCGGAATCGCCCTGCCTGCCGGGCGAGGGCGCGGGCGGCTTGGGTGGCGCTTGCACGAGGGCGCCCCTCCTCGTGCAGGCGCCACTCAGGCCACCCGCGCCCTCGCCAGGCAGGCAGGTCGATTTCGGGAATCGCCCTGCCTGCCGGGCGAGGGCGCGGGCGGCCCCGGTGGCGCCTGCACGAGGGCGCCCAACCTCATGCAGGCGCCACCCGGGCCGCCCGCGCCCTCGCTCGGCAGGCAGGGCGATTTCGGGAATCGCCCTGCCTGCCAGGCGAGGGCGTGGCCGGCCCGGGTGGCGCCTGCACGAGGGCGCCCCCCCTCGTGCAGGCGCCACCCGGGCCGCCCGCGCCCTCGCCTGGCAGGCAGGGCGATTCTCGGAATCGCCCTGCCTGCCGGGTGAGGGCGCAGGCGGCCCGGGTGGCGCCTGCACGAGGGCGCCCAACCCTCGTGCAGGCGCCACCCCGGCCGCCCGCGCCCTCGCCCGGCCGGGCGAGGGCACGGGCGGCCCGGGTGGCGCCTGCACGAGGTTGGGTGCCCTCGTGCAGGCGCCACCCGGGCCACCCACGGCCTCGCCCGGCAGGCAGGGCCCAACCTCGTGCAGGCGCCACCCGGGCCGCCCACGCCCTCGCCCGGCAGGCAGGGCGATTCCCGGAATTGCCCTGCCTGCCGGGCGAGGGCGCGGGCGGCCCGGGTGGCACCTGCACGAGGGCTCCCCTCCTCGTGCAGGCGCCACCCGGGCCGCCCGCACCCTCGCCAGGCAGGCAGGGCGATTCCAGGAATTGCCCTGCCTGCCGGGCGAGGGCGCGGGCGGCCCGGGTGGCGCCTGCACGAGGGCGCCCAACCTCGTGCAGCCGCCACCCGGGCCGCCCGCGCCCTCGCCCGGCAGGCAGGGCGACCCTGCCTGTCGGGCGAGGGTGCGGGAGGCCCGGGTGGCGCCTGCACGAGGGCACCCTCCCTCGTGCAGGCGCCACCCGGGCCGTCCGCGCCCTCGCCCAGCAGGCAGGGCGATTCGGGGAATCGCCCTGCCTGCCGGGCGAGGGCGGGGGCGGCCCGGGTGGCGCCTGCACGAGGGCGCCCCTCCTCGTGCAGGCGCCACCCGAGTCGCCCGCGCCCTCGCCCGTCAGGCAGGGCGATTCCGGGAATCGCCCTGCCTGCCGGGCGAGGGCGCGGGCGGCCCCGGTGGCGCCTGCACGAGGGCGCCCAAACCTCGTGCAGGCGCCACCCCGGCCACCCACGCCCTCGCCCGGCAGTCAGGGCGACCTTGCCTGCCGTGCGAGGTCAAGGGCTGCCCGGGTGGCGCCTGCACGAGGGCGCCCAACCTCGTGCAGGCGCCACCCGGGCCGCCCGCGCCCTCCCCCGGCAGGCAGGGTCGCCCTGCCTGCCGGGCAAGGGCGCGGGCGGCCCGGGTGGCGCCTGCACGAGGGCGCCCCTCGTGCAAGTGCCACCCGGGCCGCCCGCACCCTCGCCCGGCAGGCAGGGCGATTCCCCGAATCGCCCTGCCTGCCGGGCAAGGGCGATTCCGGGAATCGCCCTGCCTGCCGGGCGAGGGCGATTCCGGGAATCGCCCTGCCTGCCGGGCGAGGGAGCGGGCGGCCCGGGTGGCGCCTGCACGAGGGCGCCCCCCCTCTTGCAGGCGCCACCCGGGCCGCCCGCGCCCTCGCCCAACGGGCAGGGCGATTCGGGGAATCGCCCTGCCTGCCGGGCGAGGGCGCGGGCGGCCCGGGTGGCGCCTGCACGAGGGCGCCCAACCTCGTGCAGGCACCACCCGGGCCGCCCGCACCCTCGCCCGGCAGGCAGGGCGATTCTCGGAATCGCCCTGCCTGCCGGGCGAGGGCGCGGGCGGCCTGGGTGGCGCTTGCACGAGGGCGCCCCTCCTCGTGCAGGCGCCACTCAGGCCACCCGCGCCCTCGCCAGGCAGGCAGGTCGATTTCGGGAATCGCCCTGCCTGCCGGGCGAGGGCGCGGGCGGTCCCGGTGGCGCCTGCACGAGGGCGCCCAACCTCGTGCAGGCGCCACCCGGGCCGCCCGCGCCCTCGCTCGGCAGGCAGGGCGATTCCGGGAATCGCCCTGCCTGCCGGGCGAGGGCGTGGCCGGCCGGGGTGGCGCCTGCACGAGGGCGCCCCCCCTCATGCAGGCGCCACCCGGGCCGCCCGCGCCCTCGCCTGGCAGGCAGGGCGATTCCCGGAATCGCCCTGCCTGCCGGGTGAGGGCGCGGGCGGCCCGGGTGGCGCCTGCACGAGGGCGCCCAACCCTCGTGCAGGCGCCACCTAGGCCGCCCGCGCCCTCGCCTGGCCGGGCGAGGGCACGGGCGGCCCGGGTGGCGCCTGCACGAGGGCGCCCAACCTCGTGCAGGCGCCACCCGGGCCGCCCGCGCCCTCGCCCGGCAGGCAGGGTCGCCCTGCCTGCCGAGCGAGGGTGCGAGCGGCCCGGGTGGCGCCTGCACGAGGTTGGGCGCCCTCGTGCAGGCGCCACCCGGGCCGCCCGCGGCCTCGCCCGGCAGGCAGGGCCCAACCTCGTGCAGGCGCCACACGGGCCGCCCGCGCCCTCACCCGGCAGTCAGGGCAATTCTCGGAATCGCCCTGCCTGCCGGGCGAGGGCGCGGGCGGCCCGGGTGGCGCCTGCACGAGGGCGCCCCTCCTCGTGCAGGCGCAACCCGGGCCGCCCGCGCCCTCGCCAGGGAGGCATTGCGATTCCGGGAATCGCCCTGCCTGCCGGGCGAGGGCGCGGGCGGCCCGGGTGGCGCCTGCACGAGGGCGCCCAACCTCGTGCAGGCGCCACCCGGGCCGCCCGCGCCCTCGCCCGGCAGGCAGGGCGACCCTGCCTGCCGGGCGAGGGTGCAGGCGGCCGGGGTGGCGCCTGCACGAGGGCACCCTCCCTCGTGCAGGCGCCACCCGGGCCGCACGCGCCCTCGCCCTGCAGGCAGGGCGATTCGAGGAATCGCCCTGCCTGCCGGGCGAGGGCGCGGGCGGCCCAGGTGGCGCCTGCACGAGGGCGTCCCCCCTCTTGCAGGGGCCACCCGGGCCGCCCGCGCCCTCGCCCGGCAGGCAGGGTGATTCCGGGAATCGCCCTGCCTACTGGGTGAGGGCGCGGGCGGGGCGGGTGGCGCCTGCACGAGGGCGCCCCTCCTCGTGCAGGCGCCACCCGGGGCGCCCGCGCCCTCGCCCGGCAGGCAGGGCGATTCCGGGAATCGCCCTGCCTGCCGAGCGAGGGCGCAGGCAGCCCGGGTGGCGCCTGCACGAGGGCGGCCAACCCTCGTGCAGGCGCCACCCAGGCCACCCGCGCCCTCGCCCGGCAGGCAGGGCGACCCTGCCTGCCGTGCGAGGGCACGGGCGGCCCGGGTGGCTCCTGCACGAGGGCGCCCATCCTCGTGCAGGCGCCACCCGGGCAGCCCGCGCGCTCCCCCGGCAGGCAGGGTCGCCCTGCCTGCCGGGCAGGGGCGCGGGCGGCCCGGGTGGCGCCTGCACGAGGGCGCCCCTCGTGCAGGTGCCACCCGGGCCGCCCGCGCCCTCGCCCGGCAGGCAGGGCGATTCCCGGAATCGCCCTGCCTGCCGGGCGAGGACGATTCCGGGAATCGCCCTGCCTGCCGGGCGAGGGAGCGGGCGGCCCGGGTGGCGCCTGCACGAGGGCGCCTCCCCTCTTGCTGGCGCCACTCGGGCCGCCCGCGCCCTCGCCCGGCGGGCAGGGCGATTCCGAGAATCGCCCTGCCTGCTGGACGAGGGCGCGGGCTGCCCGGGTGGCGCCTGCACGAGGGCGCCCAACCTCGTGCAGGCGCCACCCGGGCCGCCCGCGCCCTCGCCCGGCAGGCAGGGCAATTCTCGGAATCGCCCTGCCTGCCGGGCGAGGGCGCGGGCGGCCCGGGTGGCGCCTGCACGAGGGCGCCCCTCCTCGTGCAGGCGCCACCCGGGCCGCCCGCGCCCTCGCCAGGCAGGAAAGGCGATTTCTGGAATCGCCCTGCCTGCCGGGCGAGGGCGCGGGCGGCCCCGGTGGCGCCTGCACGAGCGCGCCCAACCTCGTGCTCCGTTTTGCGCGCTTCTGCCCAGCTCGCCATTTCGTTCGTCGGTGGGCGCGCTCTTGCCCAGCTCGCCGATTCCCGTGTGCGTCTGCCCGGCGCGCTTCTGCCCAGCTCGCCGTTTCGTTCGTGGGTGGGCGCGCTCTTGCCCAGCGCGCCTTCCACCCGACTCTCGTGCACGTCTGCCCGGCGGGTGGGCGCGCTTTCACCCAGCTCGCCACCCGACCGTCGTCCAATTTGTCCGCCCGCTCGTGCCAACACGCGCTCTCCGTCGTGCACGAGGGCGCCCGCCCATCGTGCACGCCTGCCCGAGCTCCAAGGGCGTCACATTCTCCTCCACCCGAAGTCGTTGTCGACCTCGACAACATGTTATTTTTTCCTAAAACTGCATTCTCGGCTTAGTGAACTCGATCACCAACCGCATCATCATACTTCACGACACTCCACCAAGGTGTCCATCATGACTATCTCTGGATCTCGGCCACGAGAAGTCATCATCACGGGTTCCTTTCATCATGCTCCTCCACCGAGTGGCCATGACAAGTCTACCCCAAAGGTGTGCGCTTCCAATCTGTCCACGAGTCATGCCGGGCACTTTAGCCATGGGGCTAAAGCATGACTCCTTCACCTGCAACAATCCTCAAGTTCCACCCTTGTCCGGAGGTCTTGCTCTTCCCATCTCAAGGTAGCAAGGATCCCCGACAAGTCCTCCATCAGCCAACGACCCTTGCTTCTCCATGCAAGGCTCCACCATGTTCGTCCATAGCAAGATGCTCCCATGCCCAGGCAAGCTGGTCCTGCCATCTTCTACGCATAAACCATCCGTCAAATGATCAAACGAAAAGCAAGCATCCATACTTACTTCTTCAATATGAGGCTCCTCCATCCATGTACACGATCCTGGGTTGATCTGAACATCTTCAAATCCATCCTCCATCGGTTCACCATCATCAAGGTCCGCCCATGTCTCCAAATCACACGATCCGGATTCAGCTTGAATATCTCCAAGCCAATTCTCTGTCATAGTCAAGTCTTCCGCATCCCTGGTTCCTGTGACCTCCTTCTTTTGATCTGCAATTCCATCTGGTTTGATTGCCTGATCAATCTGAAGAAGTCCCTTTTGCCCAAGCATTACGTCAACATCATTGGTATCGACCACCACGAAAGTCAGCTGTCCTCTACATTCTTCGAACTGCACAGGCACGTCTTGAATTACAGCCAAGCCCCATTGCCAGTTCTCCACGGCAGATATCAGCCCCACTTCCTCAATCAACCGCAAGGATATGAAGTTATGTGACCCACCTATTTTTGCCAATGCTAAAACATCTCTGCCATAGACGTTTAGGATTACAAACTTTTGGTTGTCCTCCATAACTGTATCTTCGCTTGCCAACTACTCACTGTTACAACGCCCGGGTTCGTTCGGGCTCTGATACCACCTGTCACGCCCCCAATTTTTTTTTGTTAATTTTGGGCGGCGCGCGGCACCACCGGGCGCTCACTTTTGCCAAGTGCGCGCCTATGGTCTACGCCTTCCAACCGAAACAACCATTTGTTTACCGATTAACTTATTCTCAACCCAATTATTTAACATCAACCGATCATCATATAACCAACACATTCAACATGAATAATTATACATTGTTCATCACATAACAATTATAACTTAATCATAAACCGACCATTAACAATAACACATATGCACAGTGGCAACTCCAACCGAGTTCGCCCAACAGTTATTTTATTAAACTCTTTATAATCTGTTACAACCGCGCGCCGGCTCAACCACGGCCGCGCCAACCATTTGAGTTTACAATAACTATCACCACAGCCAACTTTTCGGCAGCCTCTTATACATATAAAACTCTGCACATTTATATGCCATACAGCTACCCGAATCCAAACCAGATATCACTCCCGTGTCCACGTGTGATCTTCTGCGCAACTCCCTTGCTGTCTGTATCAACGTACCAGGATATATAAACCCGTGTTTATATTTTCAACCTCCCACGCGTCGTCTCAACAACACGGCATAACTCCCTTTGCTGTGTCTTCAACGCACCGCATGCATATATACAAAACTGTATGTATATTACAGTCCCACGTTTATTCGCTATTAAACCTGCAGTTATCGTGGATTCTGTCCACGCGTCTATCCACCAATATATAAGACTGTGTTCATATTTCTTTTGTCCACGCGTCAGATCCTCAACTCTACCGAGTAGATCTCTGACCACGCGTTTACTGATAAAGCCCGACTGTATAATGCACATATAACTTCGGCGCTGTTCTATTTGGGCAATCCCGCATATCTGCAACCGCCCACGGTCTTTCTCCAATTCTGTCCACGTAACAGACTTTAGTTCTGACCACGTGACAGACCAGCAACTATCATAAACCCGTCAGACATATATATAACCCCGTATATATATAACAGTCACTACGTGTCCATCATCAACAACCCTGTGATGATATATAAACCTGCGTTCATAAATATATCTACCCACGCGTCAATTCCTCAACTCTTTATAATAGATCTTTGACCGCGCGTTTTTCCTTTTACCACAGCCCGCCTGTACACTGTAACTTCGGCGCTGTTTGTTTGGACGTGCCAGCGTGTATATACAAGACCACGTATATACACCCGCAACCTGCCACGAACCTTTCTCCAACTCGATTTACGTTACAGACTCCACCATAATCACGTGTCGCCCTTATAACAGACTTCGGTCAAGACAATAAGCCAGTTCTCGACTGTCCTCAACTGTGCCGATGGATGGTCCACAGTCGAGACTCGAAACTGCTCCTCCGCTGCTCCCGACCGATTCTATTTACCTGCGCACCGGATCTTCTTCGAACTCTGCATAAACCGACTCCAGATTTTCCCCAACCGATCCTCCTTTCCACCAGACCACGCGAATTCCTTCCTGACTTAATGCGCAAAAGACCTGCGCATCTTCAAGTCCTATTCGCACTCCAGAAGGAGAGATATTGAGCGAATAATCGATGATCCGAATGAGCCCTCACATGCTCATATATATACTTTCCTCTTATGCGTAAAAAGAGCTCCACCGCCTTAAGCCGACCTCCTTTTTACCATAAAGTTTCATATCTTCTATTATTTTAATCAACCTCCATACGTTATTCTCATAAAGTATGTCGGTTGGTCCATCATAGGCTCACATCCATACGCCCTCTTATTTATTTTATTCATATGCGCTCTTTACCTTTTAATGGCTGTCCCATTCTTCATGTAAATCCGTGCATCTTCGCCCATTGCTCCATATGTTTACCATACATATCCGCTCCAATGGTTATTTGTTTTTATGCATATGTTCCGCTTATTAACATAAGCTCCACATATCGCAATTGCCTGTATCCTTCTTCATCTCGTTCGACACTTGGCCACATCCGGCCAATGTGTCGTACTTGCTGGTTCCGTCTTCGTGCATGGTTATCTCCCGGAGTAGCTCGCCCGAGATCCGCCTCCAACCTACGCACTTTGACTATTACTCGAACCAGGAAGCTGCCATCAAACTCGACCTCCCGTTTACTCAGCTCGGACGCTTGCTGCTGGTGGCTAAGACAGTCCTCCCTTTCAATACTGTTCGGTCTCCTTCGATAACCCGACCTGCGTTCAACCTCCGTGTCTGTCCGCCCTGGTGACGAACCACACTGCTTGTCCTCAGCTTCGGCAACCATGCCTCTGCTCCGTTTACTGCTGCCCGACGGGTGGGCGCGCCTTCACCCGGCTCGCCGCCCACTCGTCGTGTGTGTCTACCCGGCGCGCTCCTGCCCAGCTCGCCTTTTTGTTCGTGTACATTCGTCCGGCGCGCTTCTGCCCAGCTCGCCATTTCGTTCGTCGGTGGGCGCGCTCTTGCCCAGCTCGCCGATTCCCGTGTGCGTCTGCCCGGCGCGCTTCTGCCCAGCTCGCCGTTTCGTTCGTGGGTGGGCGCGCTCTTGCCCAGCGCGCCTTCCACCCAACTCTCGTGCACGTCTGCCCGGCGGGTGGGCGCGCTTTCACCCAGCTCGCCACCCGACCGTCGTCCAATTTGTCCGCCCGCTCGTGCCAACACGTGCTCTCCATCGTGCACGAGGGCGCCCGCCCATCGTGCACGCCTGCCCGAGCTCCAAGGGCGTCACATTCTCCTCCACCCGAAGTCGTTGTCGACCTCGACAACATGTTATTTTTTCCTAAAACCGCATTCTCGGCTTAGTGAACTCGATCACCAACCGTATCATCGTACTTCACGACACTTCACCAAGGTGTCCATCATGACTATCTCTAGATCTCGGCCACGAGAAGTCATCATCACGGGTTCCTTTCATCATGCTCCTCCACCGAGTGGCCATGACAAGTCTACCCCAAAGGTGTGCCCTTCCAATCTGTCCACGAGTCATGCCGGGCACTTTAGCCATGGGGCTAAAGCATGACTCCTTCACCTGCAACAATCCTCAAGTTCCACCCTTGTCCGGAGGTCTTGCTCTTCCCATCTCAAGGTAGCAAGGATCCCCGACAAGTCCTCCATCAGCCAACGACCCTTGCTTCTCCATGCAAGGCTCCACCATGTTCGTCCATAGCAAGATGCTCCCATGCCCAGGCAAGCTGGTCCTGCCATCTTCTACGCATAAACCATCCGTCAAATGATCAAACGAAAAGCAAGCATCCATACTTACTTCTTCAATATGAGGCTCCTCCATCCATGTACACGATCCTGGGTTGATCTGAACATCTTCAAATCCATCCTCCATCGGTTCACCATCATCAAGGTCCGCCCATGTCTCCAAATCACACGATCCGGATTCAGCTTGAATATCTCCAAGCCAATTCTCTGTCATAGTCAAGTCTTCCGCATCCCTGGTTCCTGTGACCTCCTTCTTTTGATCTGCAATTCCATCTGGTTTGATTGCCTGATCAATCTGAAGAAGTCCCTTTTGCCCAAGCATTACGTCAACATCATTGGTATCGACCACCACGAAAGTCAGCTGTCCTCTACATTCTTCGAACTGCACAGGCACGTCTTGAATTACAGCCAAGCCCCATTGCCAGTTCTCCACGGCAGATATCAGCCCCACTTCCTCAATCAACCGCAAGGATATGAAGTTATGTGACCCACCTGTTTTTGCCAATGCTAAAACATCTCTGCCACAGACGTTCAAGATTACAAACTTTTGGTTGTCCTCCATAACTGTATCTTCGCTTGCCAACTACTCACTGTTACAACGCCCGGGTTCGTTCGGGCTCTGATACCACCTGTCACGCCCCCAATTTTTTTTTGTTAATTTTGGGCGGCGCGCGGCACCACCGGGCGCTCACTTTTGCCAAGTGCGCGCCTATGGTCTACACCTTCCAACCGAAACAACCATTTGTTTACCGATTAACTTATTCTCAACCCAATTATTTAACATCAACCGATCATCATATAACCAACACATTCAACATGAATAATTATACATTGTTCATCACATAACAATTATAACTTAATCATAAACCGACCATTAACAATAACACATATGCACGGTGGCAACTCCAACCGAGTTCGCCCAACAGTTATTTTATTAAACTCTTTATAATCTGTTACAACCGCGCGCCGGCTCAACCACGGCCGCGCCAACCATCAGAGTTTACAATAACTATACCGTAGCCAACCTTGGCTTTTCGGCAGCCTGTTTACATATACAAATCTCTGCACATTTATATGCTATACAGCTAC
The DNA here is from genome assembly GCA_031772625.1 of Pinus tabuliformis. Classification (NCBI taxonomy): domain Eukaryota; kingdom Viridiplantae; phylum Streptophyta; class Pinopsida; order Pinales; family Pinaceae; genus Pinus; species Pinus tabuliformis. The sequence continues at coordinate 1,746,950,724 of CM062819.1, read as the reverse complement.
CCGAATCCAAACCAGATATCACTCCCGTGTCCACGTGTGATCTTCTGCGCAACTCCCTTGCTGTCTGTATCAACGTACCAGGATATATAAACCCGTGTTTATATTTTCAACCTCCCACGCGTCGTCTCAACAACACGGCATAACTCCCTTTGCTGTGTCTTCAATGCACCGCATGCATATATACAAAACTGTATGTATATTACAGTCCCGCGTTTATTCGCTATTAAACCTGCAGTTATCGTGGATTCCGTCCACGCGTCTATCCACCAATATATAAGACTGTGTTCATATTTCTTTTGTCCACGCGTCAGATCCTCAACTCTACCGAGTAGATCTCTGACCACGCGTTTACTGATAAAGCCCGACTGTATAATGCACATATAACTTCGGCGCTGTTCTGTTTGGGCAATCCCGCATATCTGCAACCGCCCACGGTCTTTCTCCAATTCTGTCCACGTAACAGACTTTAGTTCTGACCACGTGACAGACCAGCAACTATCATAAACCCGTCAGACATATATATAACCCCGTATATATATAACAGTCACTACGTGTCCATCATCAACAACCCTGTGATGATATATAAACCTGCGTTCATAAATATATCTACCCACGCGTCAATTCCTTGACTCTTTATAATAGATCTTTGACCGCGCGTTTTTCCTTTTACCACAGCCCGCCTGTACACTGTAACTTCGGCGCTGTTTGTTTGGACGTGCCAGCGTGTATATACAAGACCACGTATATACACCCGCAACCTGCCACGAACCTTTCTCCAACTCGATTTACGTTACAGACTCCACCATAATCACGTGTCGCCCTTATAACAGACTTCGGTCAAGACAATAAGCCAGTTCTCGACTGTCCTCAACTGTGCCGATGGATGGTCCACAGTCGAGACTCGAAACTGCTCCTCCGCTGCTCCCGACCGAGTCTATTTACCTGCGCACCGGATCTTCTTCGAACTCTGCATAAACCGACTCCAGATTTTCCCCAACCGATCCTCCTTTCCACCAGACCACGCGAATTCCTTCCTGACTTAATGCGCATAAGACATGCGCATCCTCCAAGTCTTATTCGCACTCCAGAAGGAGAGATATTGAGCGAATAATCGATGATCCGAATGAGCCCTCACATGCTCATATATATACTTTCCTCTTATGCGTAAAAAGAGCTCCACCGCCTTAAGCCGACCTCCCTTTTTACCATAAAGTTTCATATCTCATTTTACTTTCTATTATTTTAATCAACCTCCATACGTTATTCTCATAAATCATGTCGGTTGGTCCATCATAAGCTCACATCCATACGCCCTCTTATTTGTTTTATTCATATGCGCCCTTTACCTTTTAATGGCTGTCCCATTCTTTATGTAAAGCCGTGCATCTTCACCCATTGCTCCATATGTTTACCATACATATCCGTTCCAATGGTTATTTATTTTTATGCATATGTTCCGCTTATTTACATAAGCTCCACATATCGCAATTGCCTGTATCCTTCTTCATCTCGTTCGACACTTGGCCACATCCGGCCAATGTGTCGTACTGCTGGTTCCGTCTTCGTGCACGGTTATCTCCCGGATTAGCTCGCCCGAGCTCCGCCTCTAACCTACGCACTTTGACTGTTGCTCGAACCAGGAAGCTGCCATCAAACTCGACCTCCCGTTTACTCAGCTCGGACGCTTGCTGCTGGTGGCTAAGACAGTCCTCCCTTTCAATACTGTTCGGTCTCCTTTGATAACCCGACCTGCGTTCAACTTCCGTGTCTGTCCGCCTTGGTGACGAACCACACTGCTTGTCCTCAGCTTCGGCAACCATGCCTCTGCTCCGTTTACTGCTGCCCGACGGGTGGGCGCGCCTTCACCCGGCTCGCCGCCCACTCGTCGTGTGTGTCTACCCGGCGCGCTCCTGCCCAGCTCGCCTTTTTGTTCGTGTACATTCGTCCGGCGCGCTTCTGCCCAGCTCGCCATTTCGTTCGTCGGTGGGCGCGATCTTGCCCAGCTTGCCGACTCCCGTGTGCTTCTGCACGGCGCGTTTCTGCCCAGCTCGCCGTTTCGTTCGTGGGTGGGCGCGCTCTTGCCCAGCGCGCCTTC